>SEMN01000097.1:1112500-1404304 GCA_005408345.1 Macquaria australasica | reverse complement strand
TATATAATGTGACATTATCTCCATCTAGTGGTCACAGAGTTTTACACAGGTAAAAAATCCACCAGCCCAAATGTTCTTGTGTCATTAACAAAGACACATTCTGTCTATACCTAAATGTTTTCCTGGAATTGACTATTGTAGTACCGGCAACAAAGAAACCACCTTTGCCATTGTTTCACTGATTCTTCTTATATTTTCTCTTTCCTCTTGCATCCATGTTGCATCCATGTCATTTTTTTCAGTTTTCTTCTCCATTCATTTTCCTTTCCATCAGGGATTGTGGAGAGAGCGACTACTTTCCTAAAGCGAGGTAGTAAACACTTGGTCGTACTGTGTGTGTGGTCTGAGAGTTGAAAGAGTGGTCTGTTCCCCTGGGTCTGGGTGGATGGTTCTTAGCCGAAGGAAATAGTGGAATGGACAAGAACTTAGATCTGGAGGATGGAAATATTGAAACCAAAGAGCCCTTGTGTGGTGGAATGAATAACATTAAACTAAACCCTGGAGAAAAGGATTAGGAAAGTTAATATTATAAACTAAGTTACTTGGGTTAGTTTGTCAGAGTAGCTGATATTCTAAGTTCAAACTAGCCTAGGTAAGCTTGCCTACCAATCTGCTACTGGCAGGAATAATGGAGTTTAGGAGTTTGTTGTTCTTACGATAGCTAACTGTGGTTTTCTGCTCAACCTAAAATTAGTTTCCTTCCAGTTCTGTTTTTGAGAAACTAATAAATCATTAATCTTCAAATTTCTGATTGACAGAATCTATTGTAGATTAATTTAAAAAATGCAGTTTATTTAAACCCATTTGCCTAGCTTGCTGCTGCTCACTGAAGGATGTGCACGGAAGGACAAGCTGTGGTATTTTAAGCTGTTTTAAGAACCAAACAATGACAATTTTACCACATCTGTACTTTTAAGGGTTTCACATTAGATTTAACTCTTTTGTCTGCTGAGACATGATTTGTCTGCCTGTGTGTTACGAACACATTTGTTGAAAATGTGTCCATCAGCACCTTCAGTGAACTGCATGCTGTGGCAGATTTTAATGTCCCTTCTCCGTTCCTGCACTTGATGCAAAGGCATAAAGATCGTTACAATTGCAACACGCTATGTGTCAGCCAAAATGTATTTTGTTTTCAGTTCATTTTTATATGTAAAGTAAATTTCATCTATCAGGGTTTGTTCCAGACACGTTTCTAAAGAACATAAATGAAAAGAGCCATAGTGATATAAGTTTGTGCTACTGGTTGTATTGTGAGCCCTCAAGTGTTAAAGTTGATTTCTCTCAGGCTGGCTTGGTGCTAACATTGGTGGTGGGTCTTGGTGGTTCTGGTTTTGTTGATGATTGACTTAACCCTCTATACTTTTTTAAATCCCTACCCGTCACTCCCATTCTCCAAATCTCCCACTATTCCTCTGTCGGCTCATTGTTTCCCTCACGCCATCTCTCCAGTCACGCCCACTACCTCCTTTGCTTAATGTCTTGGTGAATCTCCATACTCTAAATAAGCCTCCTCTCACTTAAATGTTTTGCTCAAACGCTTTTGCACAAAAATTCACCTTGGAATTATAATTGGCATTTCATCAAAAGTGAGTAGTTCACTTAGTATAGCTCTACAGATGCATTTTTGACTGTTTTGTAAAGACCATGCTTAAATTGGCTTTTCAGTAAAGTTCATTAAAGTGCGTATAAAATCTGACATTTTAAAAGGTCATATTCCCTTCAGTCAGTGAGATGCAAGAAATTTTAACAGTCAGTGCCTCTTATCTCTTATGATTCCAAGTTTATGGACATTCCTTTAATATCACATTAACAAATATTACCAAAGATCCTCACTGAGAAGCAGAAGGTAATGAGTGGAGGCTTTTTTACATTGACATTTCATCCTTAGCCTGCGTAATAAGAGAGCAGAAAGGGCAAAGGAGATAAATGAGCCTCTGATTTGTCCCCTTTTAACAGGAGATTCCACCTCAGCAGACCCTCTCCTCCTCGACCAGTATGTGGCAGTAACAGACTATGAGAAGCAGGAGAGCTCCGAGATCAGCCTGCATGTGGGTCAGGTGGTGGAGGTCATTGAGAAAAATGAATCTGGTAAGTTCTATACCACATTCAGTATACTCTTTCATTATTTTCTTGATGGTGTGGAGTTTTCAGCAACCATTAGTATAACAGAGGCATGCTGAGAACAACCCTGGTTGTGACTGTAAGTGTTTCCATCCACGTTGTTATTGTATCGTTTTTGTTTTTTTTTACAAAAACCTAAGTATAAACATCAATAATTCTAAAAACATTTGAAAGACAGCTAAAATGTTTCTTGTAACGTTCCTCAAATTAATACATGACATTAACATAAATGCCATACTTCCATCATGTTTTCCACATGGTTTTCCACTGTTTGAGGTCTGACTGCTTTTTTTAATAACCTCATCTGGTTGTGCCCTCTTCTCTGCAATGGTTTCATGGCACCAGACTGGAGAATTAATGCCACCAACTGTTTCTCAATGTGCCCAACTGCAAACATTCACATGGCAGTAGTGGATGTAAACTTGAATTCATTCGCATTTTCTTTTGCCACTTTTCTGGAAAGTCAGTTAAAAGTTGAGCTACATTTGGATGGAAACTTGACCTGTGTGCAACAAGTATTTTGTTGTTCATCTTACCTGTTAAATGAAATATGAAATTGAAAGAACACAAATATCTGTCATGCATTTCAACAATGAATTACCACAAATCCTTAAATTGAATAGAATCCTCTCAAGTATCTTGTATGTCAATGTGTGTTTATATTCTGCTCATTTAGGATGGTGGTTTGTGAGCTCAGAAGATGCCCAGGGCTGGGTCCCTGCCACCTGCCTTGAGGCACAGGATGACCCCGATGACTTCAGTTTTCCAGGGGAAGAAGGTATGTAAAGCTTTCCATCTTGGTGCTGTTGTTTAGATTCAGTATTTCTTCAAGGAAAAGTTTAGGATGTAAAGAGGCCATTTAGCATTCACTCTCAAACTCAACTGTGCATGCAAGTGATTTCTTACTCTTGGAATAATTCAATTTAGTTTTATTTATATAGCACCATATCATAAAGTTATCTCAGGGCACTTTTTCGAATAGAGCAAGTCTAGACCGACTCTTTATATTTACAGAGACCCAACAGTTCCCACCATGAGCAAGCACTATGCGACAGTGGCAAGGAAAAACTCCCTTTAAACAGGTAGAAACCTTGAGCAGAACCAGGCTCAAGGTGGGCGGTCATCTGCCTCGACTGGTTGGGTTGAAGGGGGAGGGGGGGAGTGGGAGAGAGAGAGCAGGAGGAAAGAGAACACACAGCAGCACAATACAGTTCCACATAGGGATGTAAGGCAATAGATATGGTAATGGCATTGATGTTAACACCAACAGAAACAACACTAAGAGCAACACCATAACAGCAGCGGGTGCAGAGCAGGAGCACGGGGGCAGCAGGCGGGAGCAACCACAGACCCCGCAGGCAGACAGAGAGAGAGACAGAGAGAGAGACAGAGAGAGAGACAGAGAGAGAGACAGAGAGAGAGACAGAGAGAGAGACAGAGAGAGAGACAGAGAGAGAGAGAGACAGAGACAGAGAGAGAGAGAGACAGAGAGAGACAGAGAGAGAGAGACTCTACGGGAAGAAGTTGAACTGTACTTGACAAAAATGTTATATTCTGCCAGTGTGTGTTGCCCTTAAAAACAGCAATTTAAATATGTTTAAATACCTGAATTATAGAGAACTCACTAATACAAATAATATATGTAAGCAATGCACAATGCATTAAAAGGTGATACAAAAACATGAACGAATAGGTAAAGAAATGCCATCTGTTGCATAAATTGGGGTGAGATTCTATAAAAGTAGCCCAAAGTAGTTGTTAAATGAATGATACTGTACAGCACATGGAAGGAGCCCTACTAAGCAAAGAAGGGTACCCAGCCAATATGCAAATTACAGACAATATTTCAAGTCTTGGCAAGCCTAAGAAGTATGTGGTTTAAAAGTGGATATTGAACTGGCTGCCCTGTCTTTGTTGGGCAGGTCACTCCTCGGAACCCTGGAATTAAAGAGTCACATCTAACATCCACATTCACAGACATTATCACAGATGTTTGGAAATATAATACAAAAACAGAAACAAATAAATTAGCAATTGAGCAAGTACATAATAAAGTATGGTCGAATTGTCCCTATGCTAGTCAGCATCAGTTTAGCAAGTCTCCCAGTAATGAGAAATATTTAATTAAATAGTCCCAAGATTCTAATTAACCAGGAACTATGTGGTCTATAACCTACAATTAAAAGAACAGGGTATAAATTAAGCTACCTTCTGTGGCAGTAGCATGGTACAGTAGTATTCCCAACATACTGGTAAGGACAGCACATGGATTTGAGACTGGAAAGGGAAGACAGTTTATCTAGAATGGATGGAACCTGTAACACGAGGATGATAAAAAAAACATTTTTTTTTTTTTTTTTTTTTAAAAAGTGCACTAACCTAGAGGGATTTTTTTGGGTTAAACAGCACCAGGCCTGCCAGGACCAGAACTTTGATTTCTACTAGGCCCACCAATACTGACAATGCTTTCATTTAGGATGAAAACATCCTCCAGATGGCTTATGTAATGTTCACTTCCTATTTTGCCCCACTTACTGTGCTGGGATGTCAGTGCCTCGGAGATTCTGGTCACTGCCAAGGCACGTGGGTCGTCGCAGAACTTTAGGGGATCTATTCAGCACAGGCTTTGGGCAAGGTGGAGCGCACGCCTTTCTTCTCCCCCTATTCTAAGTGTGTGTGTGTGTGTGTGTACACAACTGTGTGCATGTTTGTCCATGTGTGTGCATGAAATGTTTGTTGCATGAGAGATCCAAGCATGTAAATCAAATCCTTGCATGCAAAGTGGATTGTGTATTTTTATCTGAAAAATATGCATAATTTCAATTAACCAACAAACACTTGATAGATCCGTAGTATTACATAGAATATATAATAACAGTAGAAATAATAAGATAGTAGAAATGGCTGCATTTCTAGTACAGTAACAAGTTTGTCCTGTTTGTGGTCAGTATTTGTGGAGGATGTATGTGTTTTTATGTGTATCTTACATCTTCTCATTCAAGATGCTGCTCAAGCCTTGCCTCATTTAGACAGTTAGCTAATGTAAAACCAATGTATTTCTGTACAGTATCTCATCCTAAATCACATAGGGAGAGAGTCGTGATGGAGAAAGGATTTTGAACCTTTTCATTAAAACGTTGCAGACATTTTCACTGTATACCAACAACAACAAGAACAAGCTTAAACAATTTCATAAATGCAACACTACACACTGTCATGTCTGCTGCAGTCTCCCAAGCTATTACCCTACATCAGCATTTATTTGTGCTCCCCTATTTGTGAACCTATAAACAGTGATCTTCATAACAGACATTATGTTCCTATGTTTAACAATATTGTCTTTCCCGACTCCAGAGGAGAAGTACTCTGTGATTTACCCGTACTCGGCCAGGGACGAGGATGAGATTGACCTGGAGAGAGGCATGATTGTCGAGGTGATTCAGAGGAACTTGGAGGGCTGGTGGAAGATCAGGTAATAAAATCAATTACATACAATTAACTTTGGAAAGGTGAATATCAAACATAAAAAATGTGGATTTACTAAAGAGAGAGAAAGTGAATGTATTTAAAGACATGAATTGACACCAGATCTTAGATAATGAGGGGGAAAAACACTTAACTGACTGATCTCATTGTACAGACTGTCCATAAGTCTACCCAGTCAGTTTTTTCAGTGTTCTCACCTGAAGCCACTGATTGTACATCTCTCCTCCTCTCAGGTACCAGGGCCGTGAGGGCTGGGCCCCAGCCTCCTACCTGAAGAAGACTGACATCCAGAGCCAGAAGCAGTCAGCTGGCGCTGCTGCTCATTCCAGTACCAACGACCTAGACGGGGTTTCCAAACAGCAAAACAACGCAGCCAGAGAGAACCGAGACAATGGCCATAAAGAAAACAGACTCTCTTTTCTTTCTGACAACAAAAGTAAACTTTCGCTCTTTATCTGTTTTGCTGCTGCAACACTTAGGGATATGAAAACACACTCTAAAAAAGTATTCAAAAATATTCTTGCATGTTTAGTTATAGACCCTCTAGCCTAAAGCAAATCACTACCTTGTCAAATGATAATCTTATTTCCCAGCCACAATCAGCATACCCAGAATTCAACACCAACTCCAAATGAAAACCGAAATGCACAATGTGTAAGAATGTTGTAGTGCACAGATTGCAAGTTTTCGGACTGGTTGTGCACTACCACTTTGCAAATGTAAAACTCAACAAAATGATGGATTGCTTAATGTCTTTTCTCTCTACAGAAGTGGGATCAAGACACAGACCACCTCCACGCAGAGATCTTACCATTGTAAGAGATCCTGTTCAAATCTCCATTTGACACAGTGGGGATTCAGTTGTATTGGAAGAAAGCTCTCAACATAAAGTTTTTCATGGACTTAACCTGTTTGTGTGTCTCTCTCACATTCCACAGCCACGTGGTACAAACCTACCCAAGCCGCCCATTCCTCCTCAGGTTGAGGAAGAGTTCTACACCATAGCAGACTTCCAGACCACCATCCCTGATGGTATTAGCTTCCAAGCCGGAGTCAAAGTTGAGGTGGGTCAGGCACTTTCTAAAGTTGTATGAAAACATTTGTTTTCAACAAAGATTTGTAAATTTTGTCTATTTATATCCGTTATTCATTTTAAAATGATATAGTAAAATTAAATGACCCTATGTTTCCCCTACTAGGTGATTGAGAAGAATGCAAGTGGTTGGTGGTACATCCAGATAGATGAAAAAGAGGGCTGGGCCCCTGCCACCTTTATTGACAAGTACAAGAAGACCAGTAATGCCTTGCGACCTAATTTCCTTGCCCCTCTGCCCAATGAGATGGAGAAGCTGAGACTGGAGGACGGTGGTTCTTCAAATGTTTCAGGCACAGATGACAGCTGGTCCAAGCCTTTACCAGATGAGCCAACCACAGCCACTGAGTCCTGTGCCCGGCCTAAGCTGAGAGATTGGAAGTCCAGTGCCAGCAAGGGGGCCCCTGGGCTTCTACCTCCAGCCCCATCTGCCCCCCCAGTTGAGGAGAAACCAGCTCTGCCACCTCGAAGGGAGTCCATTAACAAGAGCTTTGAATTGGAGGTAGCAGAGAAACCGAGATCTGATCATTCCAAACCTTTGCCCCCAAAACCCCCAGCTCCTGGGGTCATCATGCCACTGGTTCCACCCAAGGCAGCCCCCTTCAAACAGGACAAACCACCAGAGACCAAGAAAGAAGATAAGAGCAAACCTCTTCACCTTCGGAATGAGATGGGTCTTGAATGTGGCCACAAGATCTCTGCCAAAGAGGTGAAGAAGTTTAATCTGAAACCTGTACCTAAACAGCCACCAAAACCCAAATCAGAAGCGCAGGAGGAGAAACCAGAGGCAGCTGGCCCTGCAGTGTTTATGAAGGCAAAGCCAGTGATCCGACCTAAACCCGTTCCAGCTGCCAAGCCAGATCCTCCAGCAGAGAACAAACTAGACATCACCAACCTGAGAAGCAAGCTGAGGCCGTCAAAACCTGCAGACCCCGGTTCTGCGTCAGCTGAGGTGAACCATCAGAATGACACCTCAGCAGCAGTACATGGTTCCCAACCCAGTCCACCACCTAGCTCCCCCCCCATACATATCCCTACTCTCAATAATGGTAAGCACTGTGACGAGCCAAAACTCCCCCCAAAACACATTAATGGTCATAGCCAGGAGAGCTCATCCCCCCCTGCAAAACCTGCAGTGCCACCCCACAAGGAACCCCCTCAGAGACCCCCCACCTTGGCTCCAAGGAGACCTCCTCCTCCAAAGAAGGAAAACCCATCCAGCCCGACCGAGCTCAAGCCTCCACCTGCTCTAAAAGAAGCCCGTGACATTCCCAAGGCCACACCACCCCAACTCAGCAGACCTCCTCCCCCTAAACCCAAAGGGTTTGTTCTGGCACCTCCAAACAAAGAGAAAGAAGAGCCCAAAGTTAACAAAGTCCCGATTCCTCCAAAGCCCCAGATGAAGAGTGAGAAGCCTGGCCCGCCCAAGGACAAGCTTCCACCTTTACTCAAGGAGCCCAGTAGGGATGAGCTGTATCTAGCTGTGGCAGACTTTGAAGGGGATGAAAACACATCCAGCTTCAAGGTGGGTACAGTGTTTGAGGTTCTGGAAAAAACCGGCAGCGGCTGGTGGTTCTGTAAAAATGTAGGAGAAGAGGTTGAGGGCTGGATCCCCTCAAATTACCTGAGCAAGAAACCTTAGTGTGAATATGCTCTCAAACCCATCACCATATGAATACATATACAAACTAAGGATTTAAATTAACAAAATATCACTACTTTGTAGCTTATTAGCATTTTTTTTTAATTTTTTATTTATAGGTACCTTTTTTTATTGACACATGTTATGTTTCATTTTGATAAGAGTATTCTACTTAAACTGAACCAGCAATAACACTTGACCTTGTTGGGTCTTGTGATGTTTACTTTTTTTTTTTTTTTTTTTTTTTTTTTATTATCTAAAGATTATATGAAATCTTAGGTAAAAAGGCTAGACGCTAGAACAGCAGTAAATGTATCTCCACCCATGCCTTCTATGATATGGTGCCTCTATATTATATGCATATATTATTATATTATTAAGTGCTTCAGTGCTTAATATACTGTGTGCAACTGTAGACATAGTCCTTGTTGGAATCTTAAAACCTTTGACTAAAAATCTAAACTCTATCACAGGAGAATACACTAGATGTTCACATCCAGCCAGTCTTTCCTCAGCAGTAGACAAAAAATGCTAAATCTCTTAGACAAAGACTGCACATGAACTCACTGGGGGAGTTCAGTGGCTACATCTGGGCTTTCAAGTGCTATTAGCAATTACTAAAAAGACATGTCTCTGCCAAGTAGAAGTGCTGTTTGTTATACTAGAAACATGCATATTAGTTTTTGTGCCATTGTAATGCTTTTCTTCGTTGACTGCATAATTAATGTTGCAGTGACTTGTAACAGATGTGCACTTTTTCAGTCATTTCAGATGAGGTAAGTTTTATGTTTGCACATGCTGAAGGAAGCGGAAGAATGCCACAGTGCATTTTTATTTCTTGGTTTTATTAGTCATTTGTATTAGCCATGTTTTTTTATACTCACTGTAACAAATATCTACCAATGTAAAGATGAGGCTAGAACATCCAAACTGATGAGGTGAAAAGAAGCTCTCTCTCCAAGTATTAACATAATCATGTTATCTCATACCCAAAAATAAGCATCGTGAAATGTGACTTGCAGAGCACATCTGCATATCTGTACCAGATATCTGACCTAAGAAATTGGAGATCTACAGTGATTTGTGCAATGATTTACAGTATTGTAAATGTACAGTCTGTTCTTAACTGAAGTTTGGTTCTCAAATAACAGCAAAGTATGACCATTGTATAAAAATAATGTTTTACATTAATGCTTGACTGGTCTCAAGCATGGTCAGTATAGCAAATTATTTTTTATTGTACAGAAATGAGAGGCATATCTTTAGCTGTTGTCACTTTTCTTCGATGGTCCATCTGTTAGGTATTTTACTCTGTACTGATGAAGGGATTAGAAGAAGAAAGAGCCAAGAAGGAAGTTGGTTGGTTGATCTATAAGATTTTCTAATTAGAGGAAATAAAAAGGGTTGTGTTTGTTTTTTTCTGTCAAAAAAATAAATGAAAAAAAAAAGTCACTTAAGAAAAGTTTGTGAAACAGCCGTTTGCTAATGTCACACCAAGTGGTCCAGAAATAATTGTAATTAAGTGTTAGGTTTACTAATAAATAAGCAAAGTTGGAAAATAAAAATGTATTTCCATGGTTCTCGGCACAAATCAGACAAGGCTGCAAGCTGTAACACTGATGCTGTTCTGCTTCTAGTTGCTATAATGTTATTCCACACTCCACCCATGTTTTATACAGAAATGACAGTATGTTTTCTAGTTCTACCAACTAGAAAAAAAGAAGCAAGTTTTACAAAAGGCAGGAAGGTACAGTGCAAGGCAAATGGGTTGATGGTGTCATCATTTCAGTATTGTAATCTTATTTACTTTTTTGCTATGTATTTTTCATTACGTTGAGTCTCCTTTTACTTAAGTCAATAAAAGTTTCAGATTTTTCAGTTCAGCTGTCATTCTGTGTTTGATTTGGTATTTCAAAAATCCCAAGAAAACAAATGTTCACTGCTGGAATGTTTTTGGATTATTTATCTGAAAGAACTGGGAAAAGCTTAAGTATCCTTTCTTGTTGCACTAGTCTTATATTAAAAGGTACCCTGTAGAGTTTTAGTAGCACTATTGAGCTATGGGTTTTGTTTCTTTGGTTGTTTTTGTTTTTTACAAGCGTGCATTAAATCGCCTTTACAAATGTTTCATGAGGAGATCAAGGATGCACACAACGCATTTTAGTGAGAAAAACTTCATGCAAACTTAACTTTTGTTTGTCTACAAGAAAGTTTTACAGGGCACCTTTAACAATGTAATCCATTGCTAAAGGTGCCCTGTGAAGTTTTTACATGACTACATGCATGTGAAAGGGGTTGCTTGTAGTGATGAACCCACAGACTGCCGTTCCCCTCAGATCTATAGTGTGCTTTAGCCTTGTTTTATTTGTTTAGTCTCACCGCTCTCATTGACCTTGCTTCCAGCCACAGCAGGCAGCTGTTTTTATAGAAAAAGCTCGGATAAACCCACTTTGACATCCTGCCCAGCATGAAGAAGCAGACAAAGTTAGCAATTAGCTGGCAAACACTGTAGAGCAGCTGAAGAGCCATGTTATTTCATTCAAGGGATGGTGGAGACCAAAGCAGAGCTTAAAATTGTTAAAATCTTAGTTCAGGTAGACAGAAACGACTCCAAATGAATGCCAATGTTGCCCTGTGTCTTTAGGATATGTAACTAGGCAACTGTTTGCTAACATATTAGCCAAATCAACTTTTAGCTGCTTCCAAGTGGACAAAAAAACAAATAAAAACCAAAACAAATGAATGCAGGTTTAACCACATTTCGTGGTGACCCACCTCTAATAGCACAGCTCCGCAGCGCTCCTAGCATTTTCTCAGGCCTCCCCCAAACTGCATAGTCCTCCCAGCATCTCGTCTCACGGTGTGTTGGTCCAATTTTTGCAGGTGTTGAGGGTTACAGTCTTTATAACGCGACGTGTGCATTGATGGTGTTACTGCTACCACTATTAGAAAGAGCCTATGCAACAATCCAGTAATTATAAAATCTGCCTTTATTAAGAGTTATTTACAACAGTGGTTCCTTCTGATACAGTTTCATTCACAATCACAACCCCTCCATACAAACAATGTCACTTAAACTGAGGCAGAGAGGAAGGCATAGATGGAACAATTAAACAACAGAAAAGAGAATTTTTACAACAAATTTAAATACTTTTGACTGAGTGTGTGAGAGAGGGTGAGAGAGATTAAGCTGTACCTGATTGCTGACCTGGTTCAATGTAAATCTGCAGGCCAGACTGCTTAAAAAAAACAAAAACAAAAAAACTCTCTCACTCAACCAGGCAACAAGTTCCTCAGCTGCAAACGTTAAGTTTCTGTTTAAGACTAAACATGTAGAGGCATCTTACAGCAGATTGAATTGTTGCACTCCCTTAAAAATGATATTAAGAGTTATGTTCAAAAATCAGATCATCATTTGAAAAATGAAACCCTACATTATTACTTCACAAGTACTAAAGATTATGAAGATGTAATCATTTCCAAGAATGCTGTTTCTTTCAAAAGGTTTGACAGATCTATTTTTGGAGTTAAACTCTTCATATTATTCCCCCTCTCAGTGCAAAGGAAGGCAAAGTTTAAGAAAAACAAACATCTTTAAGCTTAGCAAAGAACATACGTGTAATATTGCACTTTGGTTAGCAGGCAGTGCATTTACTGCACATGGTATAATAATTATACACTTAATACATTTTTTTAAATTCAAATTTAAATCCCCTACCTAACATCCTTCAAAGAACAACAGTATTTTTCTTTGGCTTTGTCAGTTCCCATCCAGTGTGACTGATTTTACAGTAAAAAAATACAACAGAAAAACATAAGGGTCACAATAGCAACACTTTCTTTAAAAATCCCATTCCTAAATAATAATTTAAAAGAAACGATTCAATTCTGATCTGGATTTAGCCTCATCCCCCCATTTCAAACATGATACAAAATAATAAGCACCTCTTTCATACCATAGGTGTTGGTTAAAAAGAAAGAGAAAATATTTAAATTAGCATTTACAGTGATAAATCTGAATATGGTTATTTTTTTTTTATCAGTAAAAATAAATAAAGGCAGACTTTAGCTGCTATATGACATGCATCTGAGGCATACAGAAATGGGGAAAAAAAAGTTGGTAAAATATTGAATTTTGGGTGTGTTTTTGGTAACGATATTTGGAAGACGGCACTGATAATTTGGGGTGAACAAAAAGTGCTTAGTTACTGGCTCGCCAGCTTTCATAGAAACAAACTCCTGCACTATGAAATTCCCTCGACGGGTGCTTAGAGACCACAAACTACTTCTTCCAAACCAAACAGTGTTTTTTTCCCCTCAATATTTACTCATTAAGACACATAATTAGTTTGGTATCTTCAGCTCACCCAAACTCACGGCTAGTGTATCCTATTATCCTCATGTTTCACTGGTGTGCAATAAAAAGCGGACTTGAACAGAAAAAGAAAATTAAAACACTGTAATCGAGTCATGTGAAGCACATGAGTTTTAAATCCATCAAATACTACAACACTCTTTCCAAAGACAAACCTTAGAACATGAGTTAAAACATAAATATTCACTAAAACATTAAAGAAACCTGGGGGGGGGGGCAGACAAAGCTAGTTAAAACAGAGGCAGCAGGCATTTGTAACGCCTGTGGGTATGTGGGTATATGGTTATGTGTTGGCGCTAACAGTGGCCAGGAGATATTGTGCAATGTCACAGCAGCTGTTTTTATGTGGTCGAAGAGTCTTGGTAAGGCACAAACTTGGAGAGTTTATGGGGCGAACTTGGGTTTGGGCAATCAGAACTCTCACTCATCCTGAAGAAAGCCTCCTGATCCCTTTTCTTCATGTTTAGCTCCTCTTCAAGGGCCTAGGAGGGTTGGAGGAGAAGGGTGGAAATGAAAATATAAGATTACCTGACCAATGCTTACTTAGAGGGACGTAAACTTTATTTACATTTGGGTAATGCCATACAGGTGGAATATTCCTACACCAATATAGAAAAAACTATTATATTGTGTTTTATGGAAAACCAATATATATGATGCATGCAGCACAAAAATGGACAATAAGAGACGAGATTTAATTTTGTGAAAAAGTGCTGTTTTGTGCTCAAGCTGTAAAGTTAAAGGAAATGTTGGACATTTAGGGAAATACACTTACTCACTTTCTTGCTAAGAGGATGATGATGATGATACCACTCACATGTGGGCTTTTATTACTGTATGAAGCTGGAGCCAGAAGAGATTAGCTTAGCTTAGCAAAGAGACAAGACTCCAGGAAGTCACTGCCCTGGCCTCCGATTACGAAGAAATTACAGCATGTGACTCCCCACCCTTAAACCACAACTTGTCATTTTTACATGTGTTTGTGTACAGATTAGACAAAGAAGATGCACAATGTTAATTAGTGTGTTTTATAGGCGGATTCTTGGACTTTGAAAACAGCCAGGCTAGCGGTTTCCCTCGTTTCCACTCATGCTAAGCTAAGCTAAGCTAAGCTAATCGCATCCAGGCTCTAGTTCCATACTTAACTCATCATTCATGGTAACTCATCTAAGTCTCCGAAAGAGAACAAGAAAGCATATTTCCCAAAATGTTATACTACTCCTTTAACTAGCTAGCTATTTTTGTGATTAGATGGCTCTTTTATATACATCTATATATAAAAAAGTCACTTCCTAATACTATGTTCCAACATGTAGAAAGTAACTCAGGACTATCTGATCACTTTAAGTCTGTCATAAGCACTTGAATAATTTCAGTACACGTATGATGTACATTTATATTTTATGTAAACCATAATGAGGGTAGTTTTGCGTGTTAGAGCCCTGTAGATAAGCAAGTAGATGGAATTGGAAATTGAAATTGGTTTTGTACAACACATTATAACAACGTTGTAACAGGAAACATGTACCTTCTTTCTGGGTTTCAGCTGATCCCTCCATTCCTTCAGCAGCAGGTTGTGTTGTTCATCCAAATGCTTGAGCCTCTGAGTCTCATTCTCAATCAACAGGTGACACTTTTCATTCTGTAGCACAAAACAAGCTCTTGTTAACAACTGCAGGCCTTTATTGTGCTCATTTAGGAGTTAAGAGGATAAAATGTGTAAAAGATGAGAAAGTGTTGCCCTTCGCTCACCTGTAGCTGCTGCAGCTCTCTGATATTGCTTTCACACTGGCCAACCAGCTCTCTCATCTGGTTCTCGTGTTTCTGCTGCTGATGGAGCCTCTCTGCCTTCTGCCGCTTTTCCTCCTGCTGAGAAAACTAAAGAGCGACCAAAGAGAGTGAGTTACTAAATAATGATCTGGATGCTTAAATATGGAGTGAGAAAACCAGCGCTACACCTACCTGTTTGATCTTCTCCCTGTCCTCTGAGGAGCTGCCCGTTGAGTTGATGCGGAGGCTCTTCTTGAACATGGCCATGCGGGTCTTGGCCTCGCCGCGCTGGATCTTAGGCAGCCGGTTCTTCTCCTGCTGCTGCCGAGCTTTCAGAATCTCAATCATTCGCTGATTGTAGCACTGCATCTGTTCCTGCTCCTGTAGTGACACCGAAAATAGACACATTGTCACATTCGTTTGATGTGCATGCAGGGAATATGGAATTCATGCTTTGACAGTGCTGAACAAGCACACAGATGGAAGTGCTGAAGAACATAGGAACGTTAAATCCCTGTCTCAAGACGTGATTTTGACATGTGATCACATGATTTAACCCTAAGTTAAATGGGTGTAGAATGGTGGGTGCAAACACATTGTGGCATAATGAGGAGTTGCAGTCCACTGATTTACCTTCTCATGTTTTTTGAGAAGCTGATGCCTCTGGAGGAAGTACTGGTCTTTCAGCTGCTGCTTCAATAACTGGTGTCTCTCGTAAAGGTTCTTCTCCTCCATGTCCCATATCGTAGCTTCACGCTCTAATCAAAGCGAGGAGGGGACAGAAGAAATGACCAAGAGTTACACAATATGTCAACACTGTACAACTAAACTAACCAGGGCTGGGCTAAGAACAAGACTTAGGGTTCATTTGATCAGGTGGTGCGTTTTATTTGAATTTAACCCCATGGCTAACGGATGCTCTACCCCTGATTAGGTGGTGTTTCTTGTTGAGGCATTCCCTCTCCATCTCTGCAATCTCTCTCTTGTTGTTGGAGATGATTCTGTTCAGTGTGGTGTCCAGGTAGTTCTTCTGAGCTTCCAAGAAATCTTTCTCCTAAAATGCAGAAAAGAGAGACATGAAGAGGGAGGGAAGGAACGGCTAGAAAGGAGCGACGACTGTAGAAGTCAAGTATTTACTATAATGTTTGATTGGACTAAGAGGTTATTGTGTAGGTGATATGGCCGCTTTTCAGCAATGTTTCATGAATTCTCAGTAGCTGAAATGTTTCAAAACCTGTTAAGTATGCAGGAAAATACCATGAGTCCATGACCAAACAACTTACCTCTCTTATCTTCCCCTCTTGAAAGGAATTCATCATCTGCTTCAAGGATTCTTTACGCTGACTTCTGGGCAGCTTATCAACAGATTGTTTTACCTAAATATTTGAAATGAATATCATAAACATCCTGTTATGATTTAACTGGACTCAAAACAATGAAAGCAAGAAATTCAGCTGGTTTTCCACCATCATCTTAAACGTACCTCCTTTTTCTTGTGTTTCAACTGATCCTGGAACTTGTGGTAGTCGCGTTCCTGCTCTGCTTTGATGCGTTTGGTCTCTTCCTTGAGTTTAACATTGTGGTCTGCCTCCATCTTCTCAATCGTCTGCTTCTGGTGCTTCTCCAGGTTCTCCAGCTCCATATCGTAGTGCTTCTTCTTGGTCTGGGATGCACCAATGGGAAACAAACACACTATAAGCTTGGGTGAAAATAAAAAACAGCCCTACAACATTTTGTATCACACCACTAAGTGTAGCAATCACATCACATCACATATGATTAAGACTCTCTTCATAAGAGAGAATACTTTGACAACCTCCATGTGCATCAGAAAAATCTAAAGACTGCCCCGCTCCTGCAAATCATCATATGAATAAACCATTGAGTTAAAGCAACAAGAAAAGCTGAATATATTCACAGCTGTAGGATTTGTTGCATGGCTGTTGGACTGCATTACATGTTACTCGGTGTACCTAATAAAGTGGCAACTCAGTATGTGTGTGTGTGTGGCTGTGACTCACATTCATCTCCTGGTCAAAGCGTCTCTGCATTTGTTCTCTCTGTGTTTCCAGTTTGGCATTTAGAACAGCCTGAGCGCGGTGCTCTTCCTTCTGCAGCAAACGGAGCTCACGCAGCTCCTGACGTCTAAACACACACAAACAGAATAATTTTCAGCATATATACAACTTTAGTTCATGAGTTCTGCAACGTTTCAAACAAGCAGTTACTAATATTTAAGTTAATACCGTCTCTGTATCAATTCTTTTAGAAAGGTATATGGGGGAATATCAGAAATGTTCCTTTTTCTTTTTTTTTTTGTAAGCCAGATGAGCAGTAAACAATCTTGCACTGGAAATTGTAGCTTTCAAGCCATGGAAGGGGCAGCAGCTTCAAAAAAATCTGCTGGTATTACTGTAGTTACAAATGCAATGTCATATTCCTACCACTAGATGGTGTGAGTAATGCACCAGAAACTCCTTGGGGATTCAAAGGCAGTGAAGTGTGTTTAAGGCTATTGTAACTGTACAAATTGTTCATTTAAAAAACACCACAAGTAATTTATGTTACTGGACAACACATATAAAACTGTATGGATCCTTCTACTTGAACATCTAGACTTTCAAACCATGGACTGTATATAAAGAAACCATTTCCTAAATTAGTCTTTTTCCATAACAGTTTGGATATTTGTAAACTCAAATCTCAAGGGGCTGAAGCCCAAAAGAGCAGGATGCCTGAAATAGTATGTGGAGTAAAAGCAACATCCAACAGGCCACTTATCACTGTACAGACTTCACTCTGAGCTGAGGAATGAACAGACCAAGAATGAAAACAGATTTTTTTTTAAAAAGAAGAAACAGATGGAGACACAGGCAGCACATTATGTCTTACTCTGCTTATCTAGATATATATTTAAGTTTGTGTACTGAAGGTGTGTTCTGTAGACAGAGTCATCCACATACCTCAGGAATCTCATCTCCTCATCTTTCTTCTCATCGTCCTTGATGATCTTGGAGGTGGTCACACTCACTTGTACGCCGTCAATAACAAACTTCCTGGTCCGCTTCAGAGTCTTACTCGAGAAGTCCTGAGAGGCAGACAGAGAGGGGCAAAGGTCAAAAGGATGGTATTAGATTAAATCAGACCTTAAGTACAAGACAAATATTCGCTTCCACTTGTGTGCATACATCACTACATGTGTCTGAGAGTGCACTGAAACTCTGCCGGGAGGTAGTCTAGTAGTTGTGAGACATTTTGGGGGGCAAAGAGCATGGGGGCGGAACTAAGCAGTGGAACACACGGTACAGCTCACTGTGTCACAAAGTTTTAAAGTAAGACTCATGATGGACAGTTCAAGGAACAAAATTGATGCAGCAGAACCAGATATATCGTCATTTATTTTTATTCCACGCATTTTTCTTCCTTGTCAAAACCTGGTGCCTACATTACCCACAATGCAACTCGGCCACCAAGAGGCAGCTGTGGGTGTACACGTGTTGACAAAGGCACAAATATTCCTGTCGATCTGGTTCTATTGTAACAAGCAGCAAGATGCTCCATCTGTCACTGTAATAGGGAGCGTCGTGCAGGAAGTGTCTAATAACGTCACAACCTCATCCAGTAATTATAACACACTATGACCTGGCTTCTTAAACTCTTTACAACAATGCTGGGTGAAAGCCTACTTCATCTACATTGAATTTGGTTGGTTTTCACATCAGGACTTGTAGCACCGCTGGTTGAGAAACGTTTTCCTAGTTACTGGAACAGTCTCTTTTTGGACATTCAAGGTTTTAACCAAACACGAGCATGGCCCTACCAAGAAGAGGCCCATGACCTTCTTCTTTGCTCATAGATCAAAGTTGAACAAACTCTAATGTTTTAATTTAGGAGGTATGAGCAAGACAGCACAGGCCAATCCAACAATGCCTAGGGACGTCATACTATGTGATGCATTCCATGTTTAATATGACTCAAAGCGTGACCCCACCTTGTAATTGAACAGACAAAATTGTTATGGCTAACAAAGCCATGTTGTTGAACGGTTACATTTCCAGTGTCCCCTATCTAAAATCAGCCTCCGTGGACAATATTTACAAGACTGATATGGCAGGGTTTACTCTGCAAACACTGGGCAGTCGTAATTTCCTGGTTTTATATATATATTTTTTTTATATATATTTTATATATTTTTATATATATAAAAATATATAAATATATATATATATAAATATATAAATATATATATTTTTATATATATATAAAAATATATAAAAATATATAAGGAGAGGAGGAGGAAACTGAACCAAAGAGTGAAAATTAACTGGGTTTGTACAAACTGTTGTTCACTTTGACAAAGCTTCATCATGAACCCTCAGCAGCTGAGCAAATAGACTACATATGAGTCTGTGTGAGGCTACTGCCACAGATGACAGCTACTAGAATCTACTTTTGCACTGTTCTGCTGTACTCTGTTGATTCCCTTTCTACCCAACTGACACATTTACAATAGCAATAAATCTATGTGCTTGTGTGTTTGACTGTGTTATTAAGTGCACACTGGCACTATAATCAGAGGACACGTGGGTCATTCTGTAGCTCAGCTGCGTTGTTTGTGTTTTAGGCTCTACGTGATTGTGCTAACTTCCTATCACTCGTCATTCACAAAACACACACACACAGCTCTCCTGTACACATGTCCTCCTGTCCAAAACAAGTCCAAAAGCCCATTCACTCTCGCTGCCGGCTGCTGGCTGAGTCGCATGCTGAATAATCTGTTCTGGAAAAACTTAACATACCACAAACAGACACTACTCCACGCACAGTCAATAGGATTTCAATCATGGTCAGTCCATAAGCCTCCAGAAGCAGCAGAGTGACAATGGGCTACATAGAAACTTCCATACACACTGGTGAATACTGAACTGTGCCCACACAAAGGGCACTGTTGGTCCTGCTGAATGGAAAATGTTGCATATTTTGCTTCAGAAAAGCTTGGTGTCTAATGATAAAATGATCTCTCTCTTCTCTCCCTTCAGCTTCATAACGTCCCTCCCTCAGTGGGACTGTCAGGCTAAGCACAAATTTGGTGACTGTCAAGTTGTCTATAGATTACAGGAATTCTCTTTTGTTAGGCTAATAAACCTCTACAAACCCACTGGATTATGTTAAAAATGCATTGTCATTAGGTGTACAAGAGCTTGTTTTCTTTTGAGATTTGGTTTTCACTTTTCACAGAGGTCTTAATATACTGAAAGTGTCAATAACTCATCCCAGATTCACCGAATAAATCCATGAACACCATAAATTAATTGAAAAGAAAAACTTAGGGTTTAAGATCATTAACTAGTATCATTCTCTGTATCCTCCCTAAATGCAAAGAGCAGTGCAAGCCTAATAGAAGACAGGCTATCCTCTGTTCCAGATGGTTAACACCCACACCCCACAACACAACACAATGCACTTTCAGTTCCTCTGTGGGTGCAGAGAAATAGTTTTTCCAAGGAGGGGTTTTCCTACAGACACAGGGAGCTATAGACACATACTGCTGAAACACTTTAGTGAATAAAGTATACATATATATCCAGGGTCATTCATCAGAAAGTTTTGCTTCATGTCGACTCACCCTTGCAGACATTGAGATGTTCTCCTTGTGGATCGACATGTCCATGCTCTCCGAGGCCATGCTGCTTGAATAAGAGTACCGTTTGTTGATAATCCCTCCATTGATATAAGGTGTGACAGTCTCAGTGTTTCCTCCCGTGGATGTCTGCTCTGGGGTACCTTTGGTTAGGCTACCATTCAGCCAAGAACAGGGTGTGGGTACTGGGGTAGGAGTAGCAGAGGGATTGGGAGTGGGTATAGGAGTGACAGTGGGACTTGAACTTGGAGTTGGTAAGCCTCCATTAGCCACAACGTTGCTCTCCTCCTCGGCCACCTGGATCTTGGGCACCTCTGGGTCTTTTGAGTCTATGATGATGTCAACATGTTCCTCAGATGCCTCGGGCTGGGGGAGAGATGGTGGCTGTTCTGTCTCTGGTGTCTCCACAGCAACCTTAAAATGAATTTTAAAATTATTACTAAAAATATCTTTGAATACACCACAGTCAATACTTACTAATACTTACTAACAACCATGAGTAGATAGAGTATTATTTCATTTTCTAAGTCTAAAACTTCAAAGAGCACCTTTTCCTCCTCCGATGTCGGGGTACTCTTCCCATCCTCAATCCCCGAATCTGAGCTGGAAGTCTTGGTTGAGGCCTCGCTCTCAGACTCAAGAGTGACTTCATCGGCCAGGTTGTCGCCCAACTCCTCTGAATCTTTTGATGGGAGATTCTGCCGTGGTAGGGGAACAGGGACCACCATGACGGAGCCTGGCTGTTCCTCTGTGTGTGTACCTGGCCCGGCTCCCTTCCTGGGTAAAGGTATTGGTGTGGTTGGGGAGGGCGTGGTGGGGCTCGGGTTGTCCAGAGACTGGTCTCCTTCCAGACTGGTCTGACTGGTCTGGCATGGCTCCTTGCCTGGAGACTAAAGGAATGAGGAGGAGGGAGAAGAGAGGTGTTGTTATGCAATGATGTGACAAAAAACATTTGATGTTTTTAGGCTTGAAGTCATTTGTGGTCTCCAACTAAAATCACATTGGGTCATCCCTTTTTGTAGTGCCTGTCCATGTTTGATTGACAGCAGCTGGCAGGATGCCAGACTGCCGGTGTTACACCATAGAGAACAAGAGACAAAGTAAACAAACTTTCACTGCAGCCTATATGTCAGACTGCATGTTGTTAGTGGTTTTGTAGAGTAAGGACCACACCAGCATCTAACTGGACCGAAGTGCAGGTACATGCTGTTTAATGTGCTGCAGCTGAGCAGCTAATTAGATGCCTCGCCTGCAAACTGACATTAGCAGTGCACTTTTCCTCTGTGAAAGTTTGTTTGGTTGCTTGGTCAACAAGTTGCATGACAAGACGTTCATGTTTGTCAGTTAGATGAAAAGCTTTAGCAGGAAAGCTAATGTGGGTTGTTGTTCAAAGTCTGCGGCTCATGTGTTGTGTAGCAGGCTGCTGTCTGGCTCAGTGTGTCCGTCTGCTCTGCCTGTGATAGAATGCTGATGTTACCGCTTTATGCAAGATTTCCCACCTTCAGCGAAGTCACCTTAATCCTTAGCTTTAGTAGGAATGCAGTCATTCCTGCTTGGACTCCAGCACTGCTACTTCTCACTGTGGCTGAGATGGCTATCTAATCTGTAATAAGTACACTAATAATTACAGAGGTGAAAAGCTTGTGTAAACCATGGCTGACAACCAGGGACAGAGAGTTCTTGGCATAATTACAAAGAATTATGTGTGTTTCTTGATGAGCACTTGGCAAAATAAAGCAGTGGATAGTCCTCTTGGTTTGTGTGCAACAATGCATTTTCAAAAAATATTTACTTAACTTTTTATTTAACCAAAACAGTTTCTGCAGGGTTCACCGAGTAAAATTTACGACCGTTTGACATTTTTATTACCACATAAAATGCAATTTAATACTTGTTTCCCAGCCAAAGTATGAAAGACATCAATGAAAACAATTAGGAATGATAAGGCCTAAAATGATTCACCAAGTGCATGAATTATTAACATTTATCACATTCTGAAGTTTTTTCAACACCCGCAGATACCCTGCAAAAGTAAAGTCTGAGATTAAAACTCTTTTACAATGTGACCTGCCATGACAGACTAACAACATAACACAAAATACTGTATACAAAAATTCATTGGAAAATCCTGAATAAACTTGAAAAGAAAAAGAAAGGTCACATCCTAGAAGCAGCCTAAAGACTTTAGCACTCTAAAAATAATAATAAGAATAAATGAATAACACTAACTAAGTGAGTTTCTGCAGCAATTATATTCAACGAAAGAGTCAATTTTCACCATTTTAAATCTAATTACAGAAGGTTCCAGACGTGTGTTAGACATGGAAATTCTACTTTCTGTAATACCACTGAACATGTTATTTTATAATTATGTGCACAACTATCTGTCTATTGGTGCTATTCTGCTTCTCGAAATACCTCCCCACTGTCTTCCACTAAAAGGTAAACAATACAGCAGACATCTTTATGGTCAGGTTCAGCCTTTCTAATGTCTCAGCAAACATCTCTGTCTGGCTGTGTACGATATATAGGAAGAGATAAACGGCCAGGTAACTGCTTGGCTGGATTTGAGTGCAAACATGAGATTTCTCTGATGGCCCTAAGTTGGCCATTTGCAGTCATTTAAAGCAGAGTACTGTGCTGTATTTACATTAATATTTCCCTATAAATAAATAAAACATTGTGTGTTTAAAACCCTCATTGTCTAGTGGGTTTGATCTGGGAAAACTCCTGTCACACAGGAAATTAAGAGCTTTAAGTCTTCTTTTCAGTAAACAGAGCAAGGATAAAGCAGAACTGGGTACATAAAGAAAATAGCACCTCCTACAGAAACTTAAACCCACAGTGTTTGATTCACAAGATGTTCAGAAGGGGCAGTGCAAAACACTGCAGCAATGACCGCTTAGCCAAGTTTCACACTGCACTGTCAGTACACTGGAGCCAAGTTATTCACCTCAACACATTTGGAAGTCGTCACACTAACTGTTGACATTAGGGGAGGAAGAGATAAGTGGGCAAACATCTTCAAGGAGAGAAAAACATCCATGGTCAACACATGATTAACACATTTGTCTGGTCACAGCTTCCTGTTTGCAAGAGTATTTCTAGAATCTTCTAAGTACTTATATCTGTCTTTGTGCTGCTGTAACACCCGAATAATCAATAAAAGATTATCTTATCTCATCACTGTGGGTCGCTGCTGTACGGTGAACTGTCTCCCTTTAGTTAAGGGTCACAGAATATCAACAGAACAATGTCAGGCCTTAAATAATTTACTCCTATCAGGGCCTGTGAGGTGTTTCTACACAGGATCGAGGCTGAAGGCAGCACCTATATTTAACCATGTGTGGGTGTGGGTGAACGCCAGGATTCCGGTTTCTGTTCCTTTGTTTGTGCTGAGGGCAGGCGGTGAACTGCACTTATACTATGTCACTTTCTAATCTTATGCCCTCTGTGGATTTATAAATGGCTTCTGCAGAATGGACCTTCAGGCCTTTGGCAGGAAGGCCATGTTTACCAAAAAGTGCTGTTCAAAGGGGTCAACAAGCAGAGACTTCAAAAGTAGGGGAAGTGGACAATTAAGGCAGAATGTGTGTGCTTTTTTGGTTACAGGTACATGTGCAGGTAAGTGCATGTCTTTGTGTGATCATGTGCAACTTAATTACATCATGTGGTGACACTAAAACAAACAATTACTATCCCATTATTCACCTTGTGAGTCAGAATCACGTGTGTCCTTACAACCCAACAGCTTAAAGCCACTAGACCTTTCAAAAAAAAAAAAAAAAAAAAAAAAAGCTGCTGGAGGAAAATGGGCTGCCCCACACTCCTTTTGGAAACAAACAACGACAAAGAAGAAAACGAAGGAACAGAAAAGAAGAAAAAAATATCCAGGTTTGGTACCACATTGAGCTCCATGGCGTCGTCCTCCTCGCCTTCCTCTCTATTGTCCTCGATTTCCTCCATAACCTCAGCCTTGGCCTCGGCCACCAGCTCCCGCAGCGGACGGTTAGACGTCACCGATCTCACAAAAGGGTGCTGTGGACACAAAGGACAGGAGGAGTGATGGTTAATTAATTATTAGACAAAATGCACAGAGTGGTGGGTGCTTAAATAGCAAGACAATTTTCTTACAACTTCATGTTTTTTCCCCCCCTTGTATTTCATTTTATGCATCGTATTCTGAGCATAAATGAGCTTGTAAACATCCACTACACAGCGTTTAGATGTTGCCTGTACAAAGAGGGAGATAGACTAAAAGGCTTGACGTGACCACAGGATAAACACCCTTACAACCATAAAACAACATTTGCTGGAAGGAAACATAACACACTATCCATGGATCCGAGTATCATTAGACCATGAGACTATTGCTTGAGGGATGCTGCAAGTGCTGCACTGACAGTGATGAGGTAGGAATAACATCTGACGCATGCTGGTACCTGTTTGATTTCTGGCCTTTTAATAAGTCACTACATTAGTAAAGGTCTCGAGTGAAACAAAACAATTAGGAGGCATGAATGCCTTCAGTTCAGTTAAGAATGTGAAACTACTGTAAATACAAATAAGCATTTAAAGAGACAACAGTGAGATGTAGGCAGGCTAAAGAATAAAATAAAATTCTGGTATAAAATAAAGTAATTACAGTAAAATACATTAGCTTGCCCATGGGGCCAAGACGAGCGACAAGCATAAGAGGCTACAGGACACTTTCACTGCAACGGAAACTCTGCCACCTGCTAGTTCCTGAACAGTTACAACAATAGTGGCTACACAATACAACTCTCCCCTTAATGGAACACTAATGTAACAGCAATCAATCGAACATAATGTCCTTAAAATAGCAAGCCACCTTTAGTTGTGCAACTGCTAAAGAGAAAATGTTTGTTTTGCCAGGGTGCAAACAAGGCAGTAATAAGCTGAGTGCAAGGGGAATAAAAAGCTAAATTAAAAGTTGAGTGCAGCTGGGATACAAGGCTGATCATCTATTATTCAGATGCTTTGCACTACTGTGTAATTTAATTGGAACAGCTGACAAAGGGAAAAGGCTACAAGTGGTGCTGGACCATGAAGTGTGTATAAGTCTGTGTGTGTGTGTGTGTGTACATTTGTGGTGGGTGATCACAGTTGTTTGTGTGCAGCGGCTTGTCCTCGAGGACAGCATTAGGCTTCAGCTTTTAACTTCTCCGATGACTAATTACACCACAGTGGGGATAATGGAGTAAACACACATTTTTTAAACAGATAGACAGATAGATATACACACACACATACATGTAATTGTTTAAACATCCAATTGAAATTTAAGATACAAAGGGTCTTAGTATTGTTAATGTGTACTGTCTACATTAGGACATCCTGTTTTTGTCCATGCGGTCTCATTTTAAAAAAAGGCATCAGAGTGTAAGCACTACTCAATACAAATTATCTTAAGTTCCATTTATGTAACACTAACTATTCTTCCATTCACCTGTCAAACAGACTTTAAATTTTGCATAAAATACTGCTGCTATTAGGTGTGTTTCGAGTTCAAGCAGATAATGGGATGTCACAATTAGAACATTAGTCCACAACAAAAAACAGCATGGAATTGGAATTTAAAGATTTATTTTAAGTATATAAATAGATAATTCCTGCTCAGCCTTCACTTATTTGATACAGCAGAGTAATTGTATGATCAAGTATTGTAACAGAAGCTCAGCAACCGTCGCAGAGGAGGGCCACACTGGTTAATTCAAGACACACAGCTCTCAACAGATTTGCTTCAGACTCAAACAACCACCCTACCACTTCCTGAGCACACACGAACATGCTGAGAGATCACCCATCAGATTGTTAAAAGCTAAACACAAACCTGTGGTTGCACAGAGTGAGATGAACAAAGGCGGGGACCTCCAATAATACTTCAGTACAATCAGAGTTTATGATGCTTGGAAGAGGGTGTGACGGCTAGTGTTGCAGTGGGTACATGCATTTAAGGGCAAAAGTAAACAAATAACCCAGTGTGTTGGCCATCTACTCGTCAACAGGAAAATGGCATCTTTATAGACATTCTTAAGGCTTGAAACCCTAAAAAATGTAATTTACTATAATGTAAAGACAAGGAAAAGCAGCAGATTCTCACATTTAAGAAGCTGGAACCATCAAATGTTTTGACATTTTTGCCTAGGAATAACCTAGAATAGTTGTATGTTCTCCAGATAATGAATTTTTGTTTGTGCATTTACCACTACTGATCCAAGCCTACACTGTTAGGTAAAATTAATTACTGGATCGAAACAAAATATTATCCGTCTCTCTCTTTTTCTTTCCCTTCCGGCACCATTAGAATACCTACAAGCAGTGAGCATCTGAGATTTCAGCTTCAAACTGTTTATTGTAACAAGTGAACTCAGACCTCCCATGCTCAAGCTAAACCCAGTTTCCTTGAGGCAAATCAAAGGGAAAAAAGGCAGACAGTGTAGAATTGCTGCCCTGTTAAATGTAGCCATGTTTTTTTTACTGCCATTATGGATCAAGATGTGGCTCACTGGAGCTTACGTCCTCTCTTTCAGGTTTCACGTTGTTTTAGACCCAGTGAGGCTGGTGATTTGGGGTGATACGTGCATGGCTGGGCATGGAAAGGTTAAATGTGAACAATATGGCCCATTAGAGGACCAGAGTAAGGGGCTGCGTGAGGGCAGAGTTACCCGTGTAGCAATGACAGCAGAGTGTGTGTATTTGTTCTTCTGTGTTTGTGAGGATAAATTTGAGTTTTAGACCTTGAGTGAGAACAGTTTTGGGAAAGTGTGGGCATTGTGGTCGGTCCTCACTTCTTCAAAGGGTGGTTTGGAGGTTAAGACTTGTTTTTAGGGTTAAGGTTATAATTAAGTTTAGGTTAAGTTTGGGGCAAGGGTTGGGGTTAGGCAAGTAGCAATTTTGGACAACATAAATAAAATCAACCTGACTTATTTGCCCAAATTTTGAAATATCAGTCTGAGATTTCTGCCTCCCTTGTGGTGCTCACAGTGTTGAAAAGTTACATTTATTTTTACATATTATTTCCAGGAAAAAAGTAACTTACTCTGTATAATCCACAGACCTCACAGGAACAACTTTCTACTGAAAGTTCTGTGGTTTATCCAGAGAAACAGGGAGAGATGTTGCTATTGACTTTTTAAAATGTAATTCTCCAATGCTCCGAGCACCACAGGCAAAATTTTATTCACCTCCGGGGTGAAATGTAAGGATTAATATCTCGAAACCCGCACAAATTAAACCAGAACAGGTGTTTTCAAGGTCTGACATTGTGGCCCCCCCCCCTCAGACAAAACTGAGACAACTGTGCAATTAAAAGTATGCTGAATTAGCTATTAGGAGGTCCTGTTTGCAACATAACCATGGATGTACAGACAACCATCACAGGATTACTTTGATACTGAAGAAAACCTAAAAATGTGGTGATTCTCAGGCAAGTTCTGGAGTTATAAGCGCCTTTTTTCTATGATTTCTAAGCAAATTTATGGAGGGATTTGCGATGGACATTGGAGATAATTATATCCTTGATAAGTGTAAGTCACCAAAATATGTATATGATGTCTGTGTGTTTATATTTGACTGAGTTATGACTTCGAGAAAGAGTACAATTTTAAGTACCTTAATTGACTCCATGAGCTGTGTGTCACAATCACCACCGCTGCTGCTGCAACTTTGACCATGTTGATAAGCAGGCCAAATCAGCAGAACACACTACAATAACTAACTTCCTGTTGTTTTTAGAACACCAACATGCACCAGTCCCTTTCACCTCACACAGTGTCTCTGCCTCACACCTTCCACGCCCCCCTGGGGAGGAGTACCTCACAGTGCAAAAACCGCTGAAATTTGTGTGACCTGACCATTTAATGCTAGAAGTATAAATGTGAGTGTGTTTGTGTATGCACACATCAGTGTTGCGAAACCACTACAAAGCCCTGGCTCATTGATAAAATAGTGCAATCATGCCATGGTAAAAATCACCCAACATGCAGACACGCCATGATGAAGAAACAGAAAAGCATCCAATGTTACACATGAATGGAAGCTACACCAAAAACACTAACCATGAGAAACTATGTGGGAGGAGAAGCTATATTCAGTATAATGAGTACAAGTCATCCAGATGGTCTCCCTCCAGCCACACAGCCACAGTGACTGATACTGTGTCATGTTGTTTTGTATACATTCTTTACAAGCACACATGTGGGACAGACACAAGGCAAGAGGTTCAAAACTAATACCACCTTAGAAAAGACTTTGAGGCTTTGTCCTTTCATTTCCTCTTTTGACAGTCACACACACACAGTTCAGCATCTACACTCAAAGACACTCTGGAATCCATCTATGATTCATTATAATCTTCCTTTTCACTTCCTGTACTACATCTGTTTTCCACATCTATGAATAATTGCATTAAAAAGTCTGACCTAAAACGTGTCACATACACTGATGCTTACTTCCAGTAAACTGACATCATCCATTGCACAGAAGAATTTAATGGCATCATTGCACAACTATCTGCAGTAAATACTGTCTGACAGCCGTTAGGAGTGGCAGTCATGATAAACATCTAAAACCTCCAGCACGGCACCAAAAACTGGACCGCGCCCGTCTCTTTTCCCCCCACTGGAGAGCACATGCAGAATTCCCAGAGGGCCTGGGTCTAGGAGTTTCATCTCTGCCTCTCTCTAATTGGCCAGAGGTGGCGAGCTCAGGGTAATCCAGGCATACTATTGGCTGAGGGTGGGAATGTAAATAGTTGGCATTCCCTCAGCTGTGGGATACAGACAGGAAACTGTGGCTCTGAATTTTAATAGACGCTGCGCTCGTGATTTAATCCACACCCTGTTCACTTTTTCTCTCGTTTTTCTTGCTCGGGACTCTGGATTTTGAGAAACATTTGTCAAAGCTCATCCTCAGATATTAATGTTTTACTGCCTTAGCAATATCCCAGCTGTGCCAAAGTGCACTTACATGTAAACATTGGAGTTGTCCTTTCTTACCAGTGTCACTAGCCTGAATTTATGTGCATTACTTGCTGGAAAACAAAGATTGTATTAATAAGAAACAAGAAGTACAACTATTAGTCATCATTCTCAATTTTTTGGCACAAAAACCTCCATTGTCCTTAAGGTCAAATGTTTTAATGCCCTAAGAGGGTGCTTCAAAAGTGAACAGCTGCTTCTAAGAGTCCTGAATGTTTCACTTTTCACGCCATCCCACTCCTTCTCTGCCTGCTCCATTTCTTGCCCACTCTTGAACACCTTCTATTCCCCTCCCACTCAAATGGCAGCGCCCTCAACGGGGGCACCACTCACTTCCCTGGCATAGATCACTCCCATTCAGGTCTTAAAATACAAGATTATGTGTGTCGGCGCAAGATAAGGACAGAGCAAGGACAATGTTCCATCATATATCAAAGTGCAGCATTGTAAAACGTTTGCTGGGTTATAATTGCACATTGCATCAGGGCCTACCTCCATGAGTTGCACTGCAGTCGGACGAGTCTCTGGGTTTTTATCCAAAGCTTTTCTCAGGAAATCTTTAAACTCCTGTGACCTTGGGTGAACACAAGAAAACAGCATTAATCAAAAACAAGCGGAATGAAGGAAAGGAGGGAGGGAGGGGAGGGATGAAGTGATAGTTACAACATAACAAAACATTTGAACACAATATTTCCAGATATCTGACGTTGGTGCACGCGGTTCATCTTTGTGCACAGCTGTGCTTCGTAAAACAAAGCTTTCAACAGGGAACGATGAGTTGGCTCCCAAATCTCCTTTCAGCACCTGATAACTTCACTTTTGCAGTGCTAAAATTACAGCTATGGAACCTTCACGCTCATAAAATTGATAAAGGGAAAAGTTATAGTTTGGCACTCGCTGAAGTCCTGGCTCTCTGCTGAGTTGTTGCTGTAGTTTTGGGCAAAATGGACTGCAGGCGGAGAGGGGGAGGAAAATGTGATAAATTGAGTGTCCACAATAGATTACAGGACACTGAGTGTGCAAAAATTTGGTAATAGAATGAAACTAAATGACCCGGTGAAATCTAGACAGGAAGATATAATCCCCTGTTGACACCACCTATTATATTCTATGCCGAAACTAATGAATCATGGATTGTGCAAGAGAATTGTACATACTAGCTTTTTATTTCCATTTACTCCAATTTTCTAGGTTAGATATCCCTTTCCTCCTCTCTCTTTTCCCAATTTGCACATATTACATGATACATTTATTGACCAATGTGCAAATGAAGCTGAGTTCAGATTCATCTTTAATGCATCCTCACCATTTGTGTGGCTGCTCCAGGGTGGGAGGCTCCGACTTGGCGATCTTCAGCAGCACCCTCATGGGGTTGAGCTCATGGTGCGGGGGTTCAATCTGGGCGAGCTCGATCAGAGTGATTCCCAGAGACCAGATATCAGCCTTGTAGTCATACGGAGCATCCTTCATTGTCTCACACATGACCACCTCTGGGGCCATCCTGAGAAAACAAAAGTTAAAACATTTATAGGGACCATTACATCGTGTGGGACACTTAATCCTCAATTAAACTTGAACACTAACTAAATCAAGGCATGCTGCACATTAAAACATGCTTAATAGGGATGGTCAAACTGTAGAGCGGAGAGTTTTCTCCATGCTCATGCCTTTTAGTATATGATTAACTTTTTTGTGTAAATGTTTGAATGTATGGACCATGCATTATGTAACCTGTCTGAGATATGGTTGTGTGCAGCAAATGTGTTTACCAAAGGAAGGTATTAAAAAGTGAACACTTGGTATTTGTTTTCAATAAAAAAAAATAAAATAATTTTTTTTTTTAAATGAATGCCATGCCGATGTCACCATCACATGACAGTCCTAAAATGACCATCTGGGATTACTAAACTTTAGTGTCCAAAATCAAGTCTTTGTTGTTGTTTTTTTGTATTTTAGGTGCAAGTTTATGTCATAATGATTGGTTCCTAAATTTAAAAACAACTGTGCCACTAAGCATCAAATAACGGAGCTTATAAGTAACTCAACTTGTAAAGGTTTTAACAATGACATGTTGTAAAAATCTGGCTTTGCTAGCTAGTCAGAGAAATCAGTCCCAACATGATTCAATAGTTTGATATCATAAATTCTGAATGGCGGCGGCAAGTGACCAAGCGATGATTGCTGCAGGGGGGATAAGGAGTGTTTCTCCTCTTTCTTACTCATTATATTTGCATGCGTCAACATCCAGCACACTTCTCCGGTCAGCACATGTTTGCAGACAATCTGCAAAATGGCTCTAATGACCTGGAGCTCTTTGATTTACTCAAATGCAAAGAAACAAATGTTTGCTCCATGCTTCTTGTTGACTTTGCTAATCAGTGAATTAAAGGGAAAGGTGTACACCAAAACTGATCGGGACTAATCGTGCAAAATGAGGGCATGTTTATTGAGCTGGGAGGGTATTCCTGATGGATGATAACCCGTTCTAGTCAATGGTTAACCGTCTTCAACCATATTCACACGTGGGATAACAGTATGGAGCAAGGTTCAGTGTTGAGGCTTCAAAGGGAACCTTTCCAATGTGTTCAGGTATAGAGGAGAACACCACGCTGTTGTGACAACAATGGAGGTTTAAAGCACTTGAGTTGAGGTATTGGGTTGAGGGTGTGTATACACACAACATCGTGCTCTTTCAAGTATTATGGAAGAGCTGTGGGTAGCAGGAAATGTGTTCCCAATAAGCAATAATCCACCACTTATATAGCTCATGTAGGGTTGTTTGAAATATCTACAGTTAGATTTTGCTATATGGTTTATACTAAGGTAAATACAGTATATTTTAATAGCTCAGGTTTGTATTAGCATATTGCAGACAATGTGCCAAATCAGTGAACAGAGAGGATTTGTAGGATGTTGCATCAATGTGATGAAATACCTGATGATTTCCTGGGCATTTAATTCACTGTATTAAGCAAGACAACCACACCCACTCCCATCTGGAGTGTTTTATCTGTAAATGGTTTCTAAATTGAAAAAAAAGCTTTTATCCATATGACCCGCCCCTATGCTCACACCGCACTCTGATGTAGAGTCATGTCTTACTCACCAGTATGGCGTTCCAATGAAAGAATCTCTTCTTTGTAAGGTTTTGGTGTTTTTTGCAGATACTCCGAAATCAGCTACAAGAATGAGGAGAGACAAAAAAAAAAAAAGATGACGTGACATAGTTGAAAGAAGAAGCATTTCTCAGTAAGAGGGAGTGAAGCCAGTTCAAAAAAGCCTGTAAAGCTGTCATGACATTGTGACAGGCAGAGACACAAAGCCAGAATTTATAGGAATCCTGTTTCCCAAACAAGCTGCCCCCATTCCCCCGACATGACCTGCAGATTACAGGGGTGTTGTTTTCACTTTGGCTGAACACGTTTTTTTTTTTCCTGCAAGTAGGAATATTATGTGTGGCATGCCCAGGGTTGAGAAGTGTTTGGCAGAGGCCCGAGGATTTTACTCACAAGGCAGCAGGCTGAGTGCTTCAATTACAAACTGGCATGTTCTATTACGGGGACTTAAGTGACCGTCTTGGTTTTGCAGACTACAATTCAAATATCTTTGACTTCCCAGTCAAACATATCATTTGGACTGTTGCAGTCTAAACTTTAAAGGTTTTTTACTTTCTACAAAGACAATAAATAGTATGGCTGCTTTTATTGTACGTCAAATAAGAGTTTACGCATGAACATACCAAAGGATGGTAACATATTCTGGAAAAATCATACCAATAGGGGTTGGCAGGGTTAACCCACAGGTCAAATACACTACAATACTGTACATACAGTACATTCTGGCAAAGCGCCCCCTTCCCCCTCCTGGGTTTTAACCTACACCAGGTTCCCCTTAAAGAGTCACCAAGGGTGTGTGTCTCTCAAAACGCGTCATTATGATTATACGCAAATACTTTTATGCTAACACACCTAAAGGCTCAGACCACACCATCAGGAACTAAATGAGCACACAATAGCAGGTTTTTCAGTGGGGAATCCCAACAAACTCCAACAACGGAAATAACAGTCATGACTGGGATTCAGTGTTTTGATCTTAATAATTTTAAAGTGGAAAAATACAGATGATGTATTAAATCATGAGTGTAAATAACAATACTATGTTGTTGCCTGTTCTATACCGATTTGCCTTTATTTTATCATTTCCTTGATAAAGCAGCAGGAATCATGGAAGGACCATGATGGAAATAACACATTCAACTTCGTTTACTAGACATGTACATAGCTCAAATTGCTGAACATACCTAGAGATCAACAGTTGCTTAAGAGTTTTATAAACATTAGCCAAGAGTTTACAACAGGCTGCGCTGCATGGAAGAACAATGTTTACTGCCATGTACCATAGGTGGATATAATGCGTCTGGCTGACCTCAAAGACAGTTAATTGCTGTCTTCTTTGAATTAACAAGTAGTTAGATAAGTTTGGCAACTCTAAATGAGTCAGTGTCATGACTTAATGAGGTCAAAGAGGCAACTCCCAGTGATTATATCTAACTTCCTAGGGAAGAATGTAAGGCAATGGAAAAAAGGACTTTAACAAGAAGTACAAGTCCAGCTCAGTGAGCACAGTGGCTGACAAAATGTGTCAAGGACCAATATACCACTTGGAATCAAAGAATTAAGAATCAGCACTTGAATATGAAGCTCTTTGCAGCTTATAACTACTCCCTACTCAGTGTTTTTGGTTTGTTGGTCATGATTGAGCGCAAAATGACTGATTGCCAAAGAGAGTAAAGGAAGTAAAACATTGTATGTGCAAGGCAGATATTTTTGCTTTAGTTTAAAGTTTTGTGTCAGATCATCCAAATGTCAGGCAGCCATTTAAAGTAATTTAGCACTTCCTTAACCGACACTTACGTAAAAGCGCATTAAGACACCATTTTCCCTTTTCTGGAAACTACGCTTTCATCCAAAACATACTGGCGATTAGGTTGGATCCACAACACCAGCTGTGCAATATGAAGAATGTGGAGAACTCTTCAAAAGCCACTAAATAAAAAATATGCACAACTTCAGAGAATGCAATTTTTCCCCACACAGTGCTCACTTATGATCCTCCTTCGCCACAGGAGGTGTACAGGGCCTCTAACTGAGTGTGTACATGTGACAGCATACATGTAAGAGATAACCTGTAATGCGCAATGGAAATGTGGAGTTTATCTGGGAGTGAATTACACTTGCATCATGTTGGCAGTGAAATGGTTTTATCTGTGAATGATGGGATATAAAGAGACAGATTACACCAGGCCTTACAGATTTGATCCAAATCCAACCCACACGTTTAAAATATGTTAAAACACTTCACCTTCTATTCTGAAATGATCTCTGGATTCCTACTTTTCTAGATTTTTGGTGAAATTTCAACAAATTTAAAAAGCGTCACTTCCTGTGTGGCAGGATGTTTCCGAGGAAATTGGTACTATCCCGTGTTTTTTCTCTGAACAGGACACTATAATGCCTACACACTGAATAATGGTCAATGCATAAAATCTTGTGTTCTAGAAATGCTAGAGTTAAATTTCAACTTTGCACAAGCACCTAAAACTAGCAATATTCTAAAGCATAAACATCTAAACCCTCACCCAGTTTGATGTCCCCATCCAGCATGAGGAGGATGTTGCCAGCCTTCAGGTCTCTGTGGATGATCTTCATGCTGTGGAGGTAGACCAGAGCCTCCAGCATCTGGCGACAAACCACCTTAATCTGCGGCTCAGTCAGGCCACGATCCAACTCTGATAAGGGCAGGAGACAGGAGATGGAGAGGTGACATATGGGGTAGGGGAGAGGGGTGAGAACGAGAGCAGAATGGAAGAAAACTAGCTGGACACCTTGCACATTCCATATTCTTTTAAATATTTTCTTGGTACAATCATGATCTAGTGTGTGAACTGATGATATCACGATGATATCAATGGAGTCTCTCAGATAGTGTTGCTGGATAAGTAATCCTAGATCAGAAAAGCTTTCACACATCCAAGCCCTGCAGACTTTATTCTACCGTGTCTGTGTTTGGTTAGCTGCAGTGGGGGTACAGACAGTTATGAGGATGTGGATTACCCAGTAAAAACAGACCAAGGGGGTTTCCCACACCGGAGGACTCCACTATGTCCGATTGCTTTCTAGAGCATTCAAGACCAGACTAGTGAAGATGCAGTACATGATCACGTTCGGAGCAAATCGACAGTACTGTGATAAATGCTGGTTTTCTAGAGTTTTCCTATAGAAATAAACATGCCGTGACTCTTCAGTGTACGAGCTGGAGCTTTAAAACAACAGCACAGATTGACAGCACATCTTTTGACCTTTTATCAAGTCTCTACACTTCCTTAATGTCACTGAAGGGACAGGTGTAGTCACAGCACTGCCGCAGGTGTGGAACTTGACTCTCGTGACGGGGAGCAAGGTGGAGCACTTGTAAAAATACACAGAGAGCAAAAAGACAGACAGAGAAAGAGGGAAGCCTACCTAGCATTGTGGCATCCACAGCACCTCCGGGGCAGAACTCGATCATGATCTGGGGAAAGAAGGGGAAGGGAGAAGGGGTGAAATCTTAATGTTTTAAAGTACTGTAAAACAACTGAATTCAATTCGCTGACTAGAAACATTCAGCTTTATAATTTAGGAAAATCTTAATGAAGTGTGGCAGTAAAATGAGCTTTAAGTTAATAACATACACAAGGGGAGTTTTTACATTTTCAGGGGGAAAAAGAAGAAAAAGATCAATTCCTTCATGGTATTTAATGTAGCCAAGTATCTGTCTGTATATGCAGCCTTCACCGTTGCCTGTTAATGTTACAGTACGTCATCACTATCTGGAGAGCTCCCCTTGCTCTACAACAGTCTCTTTGAAATCCGTGGTGAGAGTACTAGAATACACACACTTTGAAAAGTGGACAGCTGGATTCAGACTGAAGTGTGTGATAAACTGTCAGGCTGTAAACTATACACACTTCCTGGGACACACTGCCAAATACATAATACCACTTCAGCAGCAAAGTCTCACACACACACACACACACAGGAGAGGAAAAACAAGTCTGAGAACACACTCCCTAAATGGTGTCTTGTTGGCCAAAAGCAACTTCCAACAATCACCTTTCATTTCCTCTCCTTAAATAGACAGTCTCTCTCTGACTGACACACACACGACTGTCAGAAAAAACCTCTTAATGTTTCATTCATGTAAAGTTAAAAGAAAATAATGACACCATAGGATTTCATAATTCCTGCGCAGAGCACTTGAGTTGCATTCACAAAATGGTGTGTGTACGTGTGTTAGTTAGCCCATTACATTTTCTGACACACACATACTTAACTGCTGATGATCTTTTGATTCCAAATGGTCAAAGATCAACCCTAGGTGGTTTGCAGCATACCAGTGGTGTGATGTCATTCTTATTTAATCACCGAGTCCTGCTTGCTATGACAATACTGTCAAAGCATCAACCAAGTGGACAGGGCGTGGGAGTTTCAGTCCAGACAAAGACAATACGGAGAATCACAAGTACAAAAAGGTGCAAAAACACCAGGCCCAGATGAATGCGAGAAGCTATGCATACCTCCATGCACACGCAGTCACATGAAGACAGACACACACACACACACACACTTTGTGGATGAGGAATGTCAATCTTGGCCTGCAGCTCCAGGTGAAACAATGATCTTTTGTTTGGATCGACAAACACCATTAGTTTGGGTTTTGTCAAGTCCTGAGGAGAATGTTTCGCAGTCTGGCCTCTGCTGCTTCCAACTTCTCCTTACTGTATCACAAACACAGATTTTGACCCATGTTTCCTAAGACAAAGACATGACTTAAGTTCTATTAAAGCACCTGAAAACTATTTGTCTGTAACACTGAATGTGTGTCTAAATGAGCAACAATCAAAGTTATTGACATGAAAAAACACATTCTCAGTTGCAAATTAATTAAAGTTTAACACTCAAAAACTCTGCTAATCTGCTTTATCTGGATATTGTTCATGTGTGGTTTCAGATTTTTAATCTTGTGTTGTTGAATTTGGATCGGTCTAGAAATACAGAAAGTGACATCACCTTTTTTCCAACAAAGCCACGCCCACTTCAAACCAGCAAAAAGAGCACAGAAAAAAAAAAAAAAAAAATACAGAAACTTCTCATGCAGAATAACCGGTAATGTTCTAACTTTGGTAGATAATATTGTCCTCATATTAGACCCAGACTAGTCTAGATCTAGCCTATTGCAGATATCAGTATCTGTGTATATGTTGTCCCATAACTAACAAGAAATTCCAGTACAGGTTTGAGGTAATTAAAAGTGTCTCCATTCTAAAGTTTGTCCACCAAAGTGCACTGACAAGTTTACTTTTCAACTGTAAAATATAAAAGATACCAACTATGCATCTAAAAAATAATAAAATCTAAGGGATTCGAATCAAGATTGTTTGTTTATGTTATCCGTTTATGTTTTAAAAAATACTATTAGCTGGTATATCGTTATTGGATCTTTCAAACAAATATTGATATCAGTATCGGCCTCAAATCCATTATCAGTCGGGGTATAGTTCATATAGTACCCCATCACTTATAGTAAGAAGAATATAGGTTTTTGGGGTCTTTAAAAATCAACATTTTCTGGTCCAATTTACTTTTTAATCTTGCAGAAATGGTCAGTTTGTGACACATCATAAGTTAAAATGTGTTTTCAACTGTATCACCATGCAGTGTAGAGTAAAAGCTGACAAAAGTATGTTCGCGTTTGAAACCACAACCTATTTATGTATTTCATTAACACTACAGAGGGAGGTTTTTTGCACACTTCCCCCCCAAATTAAACAAACTGCTCCTCAATTGTAAAACACTGTACTGCCCAACCTAAACAGGTGTACATTACACTACTTTGTCAGAAGCAACTGGTTTGTGTTTCCGGTTTCTGTCAGTGTCTCTGCAACCAGATCTGCTCACCCTGCCTGAAAGAAATCTGGATGACGTGTTGTGCTGCAGTGAAGAATGTGCCCAGACTGGTCAAGCTACATGCATAACATACTCGCTATGGGCTGAACACACATGCAGACAAGCTTTCTCCATCTCACATCATCACATCACATGCCACCTGTTTGGAGAAGCCAGCATTTCAGTTTTAATGGGGAGGTAATAGAACCATCTATATACTAATTATGGTTATGTGAATTGATTTTTTTACTCTCAAGATATGAATGTGATTTAAGAGAATCACTAGACTAAGCCAAGGTGGTGTTGTGCAATGTCTTATAACAAATAATGTCTCCATTTTTGAGGGGCTCTTTCTTTCGAGTTAAGCTGAACCAAATTGGCCACAGTCTACGAAATCTAAACAAGCTTTAAAATAAATGGAGCAGGACTCGCTGACACTGCAGTGTTCCTGGAGTTCACAGCTCCGCACTTTCACAGTGATTTCCCACCTCATTTTGTCAGAAGGCTGAAGAACCTAAAAGGCTATTTGCCAACAAAGACCTGGTTAGAAACTGCAACACTGAATAAAGAAAGAAGTACGACCATATAAAACCTGAAGCACACAGTTGTACTTTGTCACTCTGTGACCATGACTAATGCTTCAGTGATCTGTGTGTATTGAGCTGGTGCCAACAAAGACGCGACATACTGACTTATATCGATTTGCCTTCCAGTGTCATCAAAAATCTCCTAGCAACCACAGCCATACGCAAATATATAACAACCAGACAATAAAAAAACAAAATACTGTCATTGTCTGGCTGTGTCTAAAAACACCAAGCAACATTACTTAACAGTGAGAGCCCGATCGTATCTTTTCTTCCTGTCTGAATACACAACACTAACCTGTTGTCTCCTCTGTAAGATCACACAAGATCTTACCTTAAATCTATAAACTTTCTATTTTCTTTCATTTTGATGTAGAAAAGCTGTGTTTATTTCTATTATTCTATACTTATAGCATGTTCTGATGAATAGATATTTAGCGCAATAAGAAATTTAGCTAAAAGCACTAACCCATTGTGATACTACACCTCTTCATTAGATATTTCTGCCAGATCTCTACTCTGATATCCAGCTGAAAGCATTACTTTTAGATTCTCTATGACCTACGGAACTCAATGGAGCGGGAGTTTTGTGGGTGGAGGAGACATATGTAGAAGGAAACAAGTTCGACTGATGTTGCTGAATACTGGCAGCAATTGATAAAAGGGCTCTTACTAAATTCACATTTTCTCACTTACCTCTAGTGGTATCTAGCCATGCAGACAGTTTTGCGGGTTTTGCCCAGGTAATGATGTTGGTCTCTCAGATTTTTCCTTCCACCCCAATACAATGGAGGCAGATGGAATTTTGTTTGTGATGCTCAAGGCATTGAAAATATACATTTAAAAAGTTGATAATCGAAATCTTCTCCTAGAGACAGTGTCCCCTTTACTCTGGATAATCCAGAATTTATATTTTAAGTACTTTCCACTGGATAAACAGTCCCTATGGATTATATTAGTATTTGGGTGGCAGCAGAAATCTTAGGATATCTCAAAATAAAAACTAAAAAAACTGCATGGCTAGATATCACAGGAGGCAAGTAAGACAATGTGTTTCTTTGTCATTTGGGTGAACCAACCCTTTATGCAGGCAGGCTAACTATGCTTCTAAATGATGTGTGTCAGTTTTCTTCTGTGTTTATAGTCTCTTTTTCATCTGTTCTCAACTCCTCTCTCTCTCTCTCTCTCTGTTCGTTCTTCTCAGTGTGCTGATGTCAGCAGTCCCGTCGCCATGTTAAAGGCCCTCTTTTTCTCACGCTGTGGGCCTGGCTGCCCCGCTAGCCTCAAGACCAGATTGTTCCTGAAAGGGAACAAACAGCCCTTCTCTCACTGTCTCTCCCTTTCTTCCTCTATCCCTCTTACTCAGTAAAAACCAAAACGGGTGGGTCGGCACTGGAATGCATCATCTCACCCCTGCCCAGTCCACCCAACCGGAGGTTACTGAGGCCTGACCGCCAGCTTGTTGAGTTCCTGAGGCTTTGTTCACTTTGTCATGTTGTATATAATTATTCTACTGCCGGTCGGATGCTCATATGTCCATTTTAGCTGTGAGTTTCTATACTAACCTAGAATAGTGCTCTTAAAATACAGCCCGCATAACAGATTATGAGAATAAAATAAGAATACATTAGTACCTGAACACAGCTTGGAAGTGAGATAGTAAAAGCAAAAGCTGACACTCTTCTCTCTCTCACACACACACACGGGAAGCATGTGGTTTGAATGCAGCAGAAAGGGATGTTTGTGCATGTGACTTATCAGCACAAACTAACAGTTCAGCTTTGACTGATGGAGAACATTCACCTTCCATGCTCAGGAATTCCAGCTATGGCCAACACAGCCATGACTAGCTCTGCTCTGGGGCTGCGACATAGCTCTCTCTCTGTGTGCGTGTGTGTGTGTGTAGAGACTCCAGGCCATATGTAGATACATATACTGCAAGTGGTTTATCAGCGTTGGTCAGGTTTTCCTGGATTTAAAATTAATTCTTAAGATTTTCATTAAATCAAGTCCCATTTTTTATTCTATTTATAGTCTGAATTTTTTCTGCAATAGTTTAATGTATTTACATCCAGTAATTATTCTATATTAGTAGTTTTTATTGGTAGTTTAGAAGTCCGCCATTCCCACGCAGGATTCAGATTCCTCAGCTAAAACACAAGGGATTCACAGGACGGCGATGCATGCATGTAGTCCAGCATATTTTTTATCATTTTTGGCATTTTAAATCTGCAGATCATTTTTCATATTTAAAAAAGGGAGTAACGGGACAAGAAGGAGCAGCCACAGGGAGCTGTAAGACACCTCCACTTCACAGCAAGGTAACCAACTTTACTGTGCCCTGCTGTGCCTACTCACACTGTGCACAGCATGAAATCAGATCGCGGTTGCAATTATTATTGACTGACCTCTATTAAAACTATGAGTGTGTTTGGCTGAGCCGCAGGCAGATACACTAGTGGCCACTCTGTTGTGTTTCTGACAAAGTAGCTGCTCAACGAGTGTTTCCTGTAGTATTAAACCGAACTTGTTGTTAACACCGTAACCACGGGTGTTGCCAAATAAACAAGTATTTCAACTTTAACAATGTACTTAGCAATTACTATTGTTATAAGTGAAGACAGAGAGATCACTGGAAAACAAAAGAACAGTCAATTCAATGTCACTAATTCTTGTGTTTACAATAACGTCACAACTATTTTTAGTCTCAACGCTGCCTTGTAATTCCTCAGATATTCAAGGTCGTGCCCCAGCATGAGGTCACTATTATTTTTCTTGGACCAGATAGACCGGGAGATTACAGAGGGAGCTGAAAAGTTTACACTTGACCCAGTGAGCGGGTGTGGAGAGGCAAAATAACTCGAGAGCAGAAAACACAACTGAAATTGATCCGCGTTCTTGCAGTAACATCGGGGTGAGGAACGGGTCATTTCTGATGCATTATGTCACCCTGGGGGTCTTGTGTCATCCCCATTTAGGCAATCCACTTTTCTTATCTTTATTTTTCAACAGCAGTTTCATATGTAGGAGAAATATACTCTAGATGAGATATTGTTGCAATAAAATAACAAGGGAGTCATAGATTGAAATGGAACATCCCATGGCTAAAAGCTGTTTTCCCACTGCCCCGCTGATGGCTCAGGTTTGCGTGTTGTGGCTCTGTTTGGAAAAGGCTGCAAATAAAACTTGGTGGATGGACACAGAAACTCCTCAACACAAAATCAATACATCTTGTGAGGAAGATTACAGTGTAGACAGCAGGTAAGGTCTACTACAACAGACGACAGCGTTCCCATGCAGCAGCACACTGTCTGTTCAATTAAATAAACTGTGTGAGCTCTGGACCAAATCTGTAGTAATATTCATTGGTAGTACGAGTACAATTTCTTCTTCACTCAGTCTATCAATTTGTTTTTCATGTTTTGTTTGATTGTTCGTTCAGTTTAACTGCTAAAATGTGCAAACACAGTAATGTGGCCATTTCATATTTCTACGGCGGACTTGTTCAATAGCGTTCAGCAAGGAAAGACGAAACAGAACGTGAGAATGGTTGACAAGTCTGTGGTCGTCTTAATCAGATGTCCGTGTTACCTACCCACAGTTTGTTGTCATGGTAAAATGCGTCAAGCAGCTTGACAATGTAGCGGTGGTTACATTTAGCCAGGATGTCAATCTCAATGATGTAGTCCTCCAGCTCGTCCTCACATTTGGTCTCGATCTGTTTGGCTGCGGCCAGAGCTCCTGTCTCCTTGTTCCTGGCCTGACAGACAGACAGAGAAATAGAACAACGTTAAATCCAACATGCATGAGTAAAGGCAAGCCTGTTTTTAATGGTTTCTTACATTTTACTTTTCTTTTAGTCTAAAACTCTTTTGCGGCAAAAGTAAGGTCATTTCTTTCAGTATAACTAACGCTATGAAGTCCAGAGTTTCACTTCTCCAGAGAGAGGATTTTGTGTCACTCAAACTTCAACAGAAAACATTAATAGTAGGGGAGATACAGGGTGTGGCTGTGTGAAGAAAATGTATCACGCCGTTACTAAACATTTCTGCATTTTTTTTGTTGGTCTGTACAGAGTTGAGGGTTGTTTTCAAATGTGCTTTATAAATAAATTTGACTTGACTTTTTTTTGTTATATGGCAGACAAAAAAGGTGAGAAATATCAAAATTAAACTGACAGACAATGCTAAGATTTTACTAGAAGCAGGAGGGAATCCGAAACGTCAAGAAACACAGGACAGCAATTAAAATGTTGACTAGCTAACATTTAGACACGAAACAGGAAAGGAAACTCCACACCCTCCCTAAGCAACTGGATGACAAGGAGGTACCACAAAAACCATCAAGTGTCAGTATGGCTAAACTAAGACACACAAAGACATAGAATTCCTACTAATTCTGAGTAATAAAGAGAAGCAAACGTAAACACGAGCAGATTGTTCAGTGCCTTTCTGGAAAGCATCAAAACACCCAAACCATGGGGTGACTCAGAGTGAAGCACAAACCACCAAACGCATTATGTTTATCCTTGTGTAAGAGGCAGAATGTTGTGAATGCTGACTGATGGGGTTCTGTGGGTGAACACGACATTAATGTGCACCTGCAGGCAAAACCACACGTTCAGCGCCGTAATTGCAAGAGCACGACCGGAGATGAGCCAAGACTTAAAATAGAGTCGAAAACAGAGTTAAACGGTGGTGATCCATGCTGCACCATTGTTAAGAACCTCCATGTGAATGGACTGAAGACAATTGCACAAAAAAATAAATAAATAAAAAAACCTATATTGTAAATTTTTTAGACACCTGAAGGATAATGCAACAGGTTGTCAGTAATCAAGAAGAACTTTAAGAGTGTGAAAGTTGTTGCATGAATGAGAACATTTGTCTGGACAGTGATATGTCATGGTGAGAAATGGAGGAGATACCATTGTGCGCATGTATATTTCTGTGTGCATGTACGTGTGCACATGTCCACCCAGTGACCTGTAGAAACATGACAGACTAAACAGCCTGGTGGGGTCTGATGTCTCCGCGCTTTACGGGGGCTGTGGGAAAACATCTGAATAAACAGAACAGGCTCACACAGCAAAACACACACACACTTTAATTCATCTCTGTTTGCCATGGCTATACGCGTGCTTGTGTGCGAGTTAGTGTTTGTCAAACAGAGCTCCGGAGAAGCCGAACTGCCCCCGCCAGGGTAACCCACGGTGTGAGTCAACAGGACGTCTCCTCCTGCCATCAAACCAACAGTCTGTTAGTTAACAAGCCTCGACAGTAAACACTGAGACACCAGACACTTTCACTCCTCTGCTAACATCTCAGCTCTCTGCTATTCCCCTCCTGCACCAACAGTCAGCCTCCACAAACTCACTGTCTGGGGTCTGACTTCCAGTAGGAGTGGCTACAGACCTACTGGTATATGCACCTATGTTTGTTGGTGTTCTGCCATCTCTGTCAAAGAAAAAGCTCTATACACTTTTTGATTTGAGGCACCGTGTTTTGCCAACCAGTTTAAATATCTTCAAATGTATGAAACTTTAGGAGACATTTAATATACAACTACAATAATTAGAAGTCATGGTTTCAGACATGCACACAATGTAGGCTACAATTCTTTGAAGACCGGGTATCACGGAGCACCACGCAAAACACACACACACAACACCAGGCTACAGCTGAACCCTTGACAGTTTTTATCATGTCCCTAACCGTCCTGTTGCAGAAAAAGAGACAACACGACACATACAGTTATGCTAACCAACACAGACACAACATGAGAGAGATGATAATCTCCAGCTCTACTGCATCAAACATTAGACAGCTAACAGGGTAACATTAGCAAAATGCAGCAAGAAGCCAAAATGTGTGAATAACTCCTCTTATTCTCTTCTAAAACGTCTGGCGCCTACATTACCCACAATGCAACTTGCCCGCTGACAATTCGGTGAGGGATTCAGGTGTGTTATGCTAGTAATGGCTAATGTAGCCTCAAGCAGAGATGAGAAACGGGCTACAGAGGTCTGTAAGCTCACTTCTTCTAGTTCCACCAGATTTTTCTCATTTCTCAAACTTGTAGTCGACTCAAGTGACATCACTTAATGTTATTTATCTGGGGCCACAAAAGGCTTTATACAACTTTCACATATGATTTCAATGTGTAAAATCGCTGAAACAACTGTTATTTTATTGTAACCAGACTAGCTTCAGTATATTAAACCTGCCGTGTCACCCGTCCCAGAGCTGCATCTACTCTCTGCCCATCTCTCCAACTAAACAAATGTCCTCCTCATCATTGCCTCCTCTCTTGTCTCTCATGTGTCAGATTTACAGACCAATAGAATGATGGCCGACTTATATCCGAACAAGTAGAGGTATTGTAACGTTGCTTCCAGGGGTATTTAGATCACCATATTTTCCAGTGGAACACTGGTCTCACGGAAAAGATGAGATAGAGATGACTGTCAGCCACCACATCAAAAAGAGGGAAACCGATTTGTCAGGTCTGCATGTTTTGTGTATGTGAACAAGTGAACATATGTGATCAACAGCATTAACTGTGCACAAAAATAGACACACAGCAAGGCGGTGCACGTCTGGAGCTCATAAATGTGTTTCTGCTGTTGCGTAGTCTTAACTTTTCAACGGCTAACCCCCTGACACAGCTTCACAAGGGCATTCACACACACACACGCACACACACCTTCACATCTCAGTGGGAACACGGCTGAGGAATGCGCCTCTGGCCTTCAGATGGTCGGGGGAGTGGACAAAGAAGGTAGACTGAGAGAAGTGAGCCTCATGCATTTTTACACAGTGCCTTTTTGTGTGCCGCTTGGAATGTATTACGTCAATGTGGTATGCAAACATTTGTTTACGTGTGCACCTTACCAACTGTATACACTGTACAGAGAGGAAATTACACTGAAACGCCTCATTGTGTCTCCCATGGGACCCCCTGACTTCCTACAAGGTAGCGTGACATCAATGCACAAGTGTGTGTAGATGTTTGTGCATGTTTCGGTATGTACACACGAGAGAAATGAGGAAATAACTGCAGGAGGAGGCATCATCCTTCTTAACGCTCTTTACAAACTGCTGTGTCGGATTAGTGACATTTTAGGTTAATTCACAATCAACACTTTCTGCTATTGTTGTTGTTTGTTTAAAGTCTGCTGCCAACCTCACTTCATATTACGAGATACTATCACCACCATTCATGCACTTATTGGATCTGACAGGTATGTAGAATTCATGTCTGCACAACCAAAGGTCCGAAAGAACACTGGACATGCAAATGCATAGTTCAAAGCAATTACATAAGCATTCTTGTCCAACTTTGAAACCTGTAATTGATGATGCATCTTTCACTGATTATAGGAGTACTAAAATTCAATGTTTTGTTTTTAATTAAACATGATCTCTCATACAACAACAGTCAGATTTTAACAATACATGATGGATACTGTCTTTTTTTTACTTTTAAACATACTAGGATGCTCTATTTTGAAGCAAAATTTCCACACTTTTAATAACTAAAACTGCCACACAACCCATCTGAGTAAAGCAGGAATGATGCTTTTCAGAAGACACACAAACATTCTCCGTGAACCTACGCATAGAAAAGGTGTTATAGGTAACCGCAGGTCACAGAGGAACCGACACACACAGTCACACCTGCAAAATGTCAGACGTCGGTCAGGAGTTCGAAATGGAGACAAAAAAAGTAAAAAAAAACTAAAACATTGTTATACAAGTTGCAAATACAAGTATAAAAGAAAGGTCTCCGAGTGTCCCCCAGGAAACATTCACCTACATGCAGCCCAGAGAAGCTTAACTCCAGCTTTAGTGGGATGACAAGTTGCTACCAGTTGGCCCAGGAGGAACCTACATCATCCTCAATTTGTTTACACATGACAAAATAAGGCGACAAGAAAACAAAAGAAAAAAATGCATAGAGATGCCAGATGTCAGAGAGTTATAAAGAAAACACTGTAAATGATTGCATAATAACAGTTCACAACTGCAGGACTGACGAAATAGGGATACAGTTAACTACATACTGTAGCTGCTGTAGCCATCCCAAGAGAAAAATGCTTCACTGCTTCTAACCCACTGACTCTTCACTCTCTCTAACTCTCCTCCAGAGCAGAACAACAGTCTTTGGCTTTGTTTGGGTCTGGTTTCCATGGAGATAAGAAGGACTTGTTTCTGCTCCGTCTTGCAGCTCGTCTCACTAGATCCCCCCCACCTGGCCGTTTTCCTGTTCATTAGCGACTTGGCTTTCATGTAGGTTAAGTGCAAAAGGGTCCTAGAGGACCCAACCTGGCAGAAAAATAAGACATGCTCGCGCTCTTCTACGGTTTAAACAAATTGCCTAAAAAAAAAAAAAAACACCACACATGATATCTTATTAGACCACATGTAAGCTTGCACATGCAAATTCTAGGGACTGTAAAAAAAGAAAAGTACAAGTACATATCAATTGACTTAAATAAAAACAAAACAAGGCAACACATGGTTATTATAGTTTTAGTGCTCGTCCACGCTCATTCCAAATCCCTCAAGAACACAAATTCTCACCATTGATTGTACCAAAACAACAATGAATGTCCATCAATAATATGCAGACAAGAAGCAAAGGATAGATTTGTACCCCCACCTATATTTTTGTACATCTGTTTTCCATTTTCATGATACTTTTCTGTCAATCATCCATCAGTTTCTGTATGCATTTTCATCTCCCTGACTCTGATCTAACTTTAACATCTCACATCTTGTTTTTCCTGTTTGTAATCCTCTTACTGTAGCATATGTACAGTACACCTCTCTGTTCTCCTGCCTCATCACTCTTTGTCTGGCCACACTGTCCATCTATGGTCTCCCTCACCAAATTTGTCTGTCACCTCTGCCTGTATCTCTCTCCCCATCTGTCATGCATATTCATCCATCTGTTTTCACTAACAGTCTGCCTGAAGGCCACAATCCACAACCGAGAAGCACACCGGCTGCTGCTCGAGAGAAAGCTTTAGAAAAGGCACAGCTGTAAAAGCAGATGTTACTGACCCATGTGTTGGCATACAAACATACTGTACTGTGTGTACTGTAGACCAAGTAAACACACACACACAAAAGCACACGCTCCCAGCCTTGTGTATGTGTGTGTATCATTTAGTACTCAGACATGCACAGTCTTTTCAAAATGAATCAAACGAGGAATAATAATGTTTAATACTGTGTTGACTCAGGTATTAATAATTACTGTGGGTGTGTTGGCTTAAAAGAACAGCACTGGATCACACTCAAAATGGAAAATAAGCCCACAGCGAGTTAAGACACCCAGCCTAAAAATAACCTGCAATATATAAAACATGTTTTGTTTTTTTTTTAGTTTGTTTTTTAACACGATTAAGGAGTCTTTGTTTATTTGGACTGCAGGCTGAAACGAATGAGGAATAATTAATCATAGTGTCAATGAACCAGATGCCTTCCTGTAACTGACAACACAGAACTTTCCCTGGGGTCAGTCACCTCCAGGTTGAATGAATATACCACATGCTGACGTGTATTTTCGGCTTGTATTCTGCGTTATAGTCTCTGCAAACACACACAACTGCCTTCAGGGGAATGTGTGTACATTAGACCTTTACCCCATCATAAACCTGTAAGCCGCCCCTCCTCTGAAGGCTCTCCCCATGTGTCTGTGAACAAGAATGTGGTTCTCAGCTACTACATCATGACGGCAGCTAATAAAACCTCACCTCTGACGGCGGACGCCTGTGGAAGTGATGATCTCTCACTCAGATGAACAAGGTGGCACGTGCAAAGCATGTTAACCAGCTACATGTAGGCTACTGATTTGTTATAGAGCTAAAGTATCCAAAAAGTTTATTTTTTGTCTTGTTTGTTGCGTGGTGCTCCAATTGTTGCATACAAGCCGCCCTCCCTTCTTGGTGGAGGTTGTTTGGGCTGTATGCAGCTTGTGAGGACAGACTGCAGACACTGCTCAGAAGATACCGGCGTCAATATTCCAATTAAAAAAATGGTTTCTTATGTAAACCTCTACAGCAGTGGCAGCAAAGCATACATTCGTGCATGTGGATAGGTGGTTAAACATAGATGTGATAATATTTTTATGGCAACATGGGGTTTTCTCCTGACTGACAAAACCATTTTTAAAAAAAAAAAAAAAAAAGCCACCAGAATACCATATTGGGGCTGTTGTGAGAAGTAGATTTAAACTTGTTTTGACTGTGCAGTCACTATTAATTCTATTCACACACACACACACACACACACACAGGTCTGTTTTTGAAGGTTTGGGTTGTATTTGTCAGTGCTACCAAACTAAAGAGTTGAGCCGTTTTAAGAGAGTGACTGATCTTTGTTTACTTAAAACCTATTCTGCAGGAAAGTTACTAAAACGCAGTTTCAAGGCTGCAAAGCCGGGAATTACTTTTCACCTACAGATTTAAATAGAAATGTGAACTTCACACCTAATCTTATGGCTAACCCCAACCCTAAAAAGAGATAAAGACAAAGACAAAGTAATGCATGCATCTGTGGGTTTTCTTGAAACTCTAACAACTGAATGCAACTGCAAAGAGTGAAGATCCAGTTGTTCCTGCTCTGAAAGAAGAAAGGTGCTCAAACTTAAGTTTGGCATATTTTCCTTCAATCAATTCAGCAGCAAGATTCTTCCTCTCTTACACAACCAGATGACTGCATGAAAGCATAAATGTATGTACTCACAGAATGCAACTGGGCGTGAAGCACATAACAGAGCAAAGTTCAACTTTAACACCCCAAGATGGAGCAATGAGTCTTTTCAGGATGTGAAAGTTTTGATCAACATTGCAAAATGCCCCACATTCAAAACCTTCAAGTGAACAAAGTCTAAGCAGATCAGTGAGGCAGGAAATCATGATATGCCACAGAGAGCCTTGAAAGAAAAGAACCCACGCTTACACGGCTTTCTTCAATCATTCACACTCATGCAAGGCCTTGTACAATATTTCAAAATCATGAATCTCATGACAGATGAGATACACTTCCTGGCTACAGATTACAGAACACAATACAAGTGACAACAGATTGGAGGGCTTACACATTCGTGGTTAGAGCATGCTGCCAAAACCAAGCTCTGACAGGTATTGCAAGATGCCAGATTATTCGGTGGAATTCTCTAGAACTGATCTGAAATAGCCTTAAGTCAGTGGCACTGTTGTGCTTCAGTGCTTAATTCAAAAGAACAGGAAATGCAAGAAATAAAAGTGAAACAAAAATGTCAAGACGAAAAACATTTCATGTATCCAAGTCTCTGAGAGCAAGTATAGGTATATGGCTACTGTTAGTGTGCTATACTGCTTCTTGCATTGATTCTAAGGCTTTCTGAGAATAGAGTCTGGCTCTACGAGACTGGAAATCTAGATCATAAATCCTCATGAACGTCCCCGACCTCCAGCTTGTCACAGGCCCATAACTACCAGCAGTATATTGGATGTAGGAACACAGAAGTGGCTTTCTGTAAGTTGCCAGTTGTCATCACAAGGATGAAGAGGACTCCAGCATGCTGAGCCCACGCCCCTCCAGCAGGGCTCTTATCAGTCACTATGGGCCCAGCTGGTCCCTGAGATTAGACCAAGTTTCAGGAGCACTGATGATGGTCTCACTAAAGACACTTCAACATACGTCATTGTGGCACTGCCATATTCTAAATGAAGGCGATGTCATTTCACACACACAACTTGTGGTTTTCCTTTGCAAAGAGGATGTTGCAACCCCCCACCCCACTGATGACACCCAGTGTGTTTCTCTTTCACTTGACTGAAGAGGATAATCATGTTTGAAGTGATTTTTCCATAAGCCTTTCACTCGTTCCAACATCTGTCAGTGCAAGTCAGACCAGCACAACACTTTTCCTGTTTTTAAAGCATAAATCATAAAGCATAATGCAGTTGTCGCAGGACTTCTGGCCTGTTAGTAAATATCTTCAGAGGCCCAAGAAACTGGACCTGTTATGAAATGACCTACATACATATACATAAATGAACTTCCTAAAAACAAATGCTGGTTCCACAATAAATCATGTGGATTACATCCTTTCCAAAATGGATCCAGGGACAAATTCTGTTTGGGCCTTGGCTGAAGGACAATCAGACCCAACCTGATTATACCCAACAGTCCTGAATGAAATGTGACAAAGGATAATGCTATTAAAAGAGAAACAGACTATGCCCTAAACCCCTTGCTGCACAGTGTCTTGGCTATCTAACCTGCTGTCTTCTCCTTTTACAACCCTGTCTAAAACGTGTGTTTTCACTTGCAAACTTAATTCTCTTTTCTTTTCACAACTTGTTTTTTTGTTCACACTCTGCCTCCAATAACTCAAAAACGAAAAGAAATTGCGCACGTTAAGTGTTTTCCCATTTTTGAGACTGTGTACAGAAGTCGCATATTTGTTCATGATGTATCTGAATCAACTGAAATTGTATTTAAAACACATCTTGATCAAGAGTAGTGCAATACTTATACAGTATGTGGCTGACTACACAAACAACTCCTCTACCGCAGTTTAAGCCCAGGTTTTGCTCACCGTCTTTCACATTACAGACCAACTGGGATAAGATGCACTGTGGTTTTCATCCCAGCTTTATGGGATGGAAGCCTAACCTTACAGCATGCGCGTGTCTATGGAAACATTTCACCAGCAGCAGCAGGGCAATGTGCTCAGCAGCACGTGGCCCATTAATTAGTGAGGGGAACCATACAACTCCTCTGTTTCATGCTTCAGTTGTATCCACACACCTTCACACACATGCACACGCACACACTCTTTCCAACAAGTGCAAGCATGCATGGACAGGTGCATACAAAACAAAGAAAACATCCTTTGAATTGCTGGGTGGACAGGAAGTGAGATATTCTCCTGTCATGACTATAAATATGAGAGGAACTCAAGTTGTTATGGTGAGAATGACAGACCCCGCAGGGAGACAGAAATGACTTAGGGGGATTTTTTTTTTTAAGTGTCATCACAGTATTACGTTATCTGGGGATGTGCACAACATGGTGCAACATTTGGAGCAGTGTTCAAGGACTTACAACATGCACCAAAAGGGTATGAAACATGACAAATACAGTTAAATCAAACTGCAGTTTAAATCTAGTAGTAGCGCCGATTGCACTTCAAAAAACACTGATTATGCTGTCAATCCCTTTCATGTTCACTTGAAGCAAAACTCCAGCAGGTTCTAGTAAAGTTAAATAAAAGTTGTTAGGCCATTTCTTGACTCATGACAAGAGTCCAAGTGGGAAGCTACATTTGCCAAATTTAGGTCCTGGGCTGAACCAATCACAGAATGTCAGCATGTGCCAAAAACAGCAAACAATGCATTGTTAAAAACATTGCCTTAGTGTCTTTCTTTTTAACACCTCCACACTGATGGTGGACAGATATACAGTAACCTTGTGACACAGAAAACCTGAGAATGTCAACAACAGCTTGTTTATGCACACGTGTTTCCCTCTGTGTGGCTCTTTTACCATGAACCTGCATCTAAAAATGAAGATTCAGTCTTCATTTTTGATTTGTTTGACATTTGGTTTGTTTATTTTGTCAAGTTTATGCTAACGTGCCTAGTTAAAAACCTTTTTTTTTTTTTTAAATTAAGTGAAGATAATATCCACCATCAATTGCATTGAATGAATGAATTATGCTAAAAAAAAAAACTAAAAAAACAACAACTACTAGATCAAAAACCATATGCACGTTAAATCATTTTCATTTGTTTCAATCCTTAATGCAAATAACCCTTTTAGAAGATGTGAACATATCATGCAGTCAACCAGAAGTTGAAGGGCAAACATCAGAGAAAGGTTAGATAAATAAGCTTGATAAAATTGATCCTGGACCCCTCATCTGCAGTGGACCATCAGCAATAGAAAAGTACAGTTGTACCTACAGGGCAAGACTCTTGAAATACAGCCAAACGCATTTGATAACTGAGGGATTATATAGCATTTTATGAGATCCCTCTTTCACAGTGTTCCTGTGAAATAAATACACACACAGCTTGATTTGTCCTTAACACTCCCCTTGAGAAACAAAGTGAGTTGTTATTCTCCCAATGGTGACATTAACCTTTAGAGAGTCAGTCTGGCAGGAGCACTCTGTACTCTCAACCAACACTGTACAAGCAAAGAGGTCTGTGCTCAATCTCAAAGACAGGTGTTGGAAACAAAAGGAGCTGCCTGAGCAAGGGTCCCTGAAACGTGCATATGACAGGAATTAATCTTTTTTTATGAAGGGACAATCAGTATTGCTCTTCTGCTGACATGTTACACATCCAAAAACAGCTTTTTATTGACTCCTATTCTGATAAGCAGCTGATTTCACTCGTGACGGAGATATAGAGCCTCCTCCCCTCACGCCTGCGCTATCAAAGACCTTAACAACGGAAAACATGTGCAATTCAGCACTTGAGGCCTTTCCCTCCCACAGACGAGCGGATTATTCTGATGTTCGGGAGCTGTGAGAGGAAACTGTCCCCTGATGAAGTCCCACGATTTCCTCTCTTGGCCGTCATCTGTACCACTCCGCCTCCCTCCCCTCCCTCTGACACATCTGACAGATGCAGGTGTGAAGCTGTCCTCCTCCAACCCACTCAAGGAGAGGAAGCAGAAGCCAAATACAAGGCTTGACATTTGTATAAGAAAGGGCAAACATAGTGGGGGACACATAACATTACAGAAAGCTTGCCAATTATTGTGTGTGCCTCCACGCTGTAACGTTCAAATAATTCCTGCGTTTTCACAAACTAACTTCTAAACATGCGTCTTCTAACTTAAAGCACCTCGTGTTCAGTCAGTCCCTCAGCTTCTTAGAAGAAAACTGAAAGCATTGCTTGTTTTCATGGTATACTGGTTGTTTCACTTGTGTTTCTGTGTTGTTTTTATTTCCATTGCCAAAAGACTATCCACAGGATGCCTCACATGCTCGCCCTACTCAAAAGATACATCATAGGACAACTTATGTAATGTTTAATTCAGACCTGTGGCTACATAAGCAAGACTTTCTTTTCTTTTCATTTCATTGCAAACAAGTCACCATTCCACTGAGACTGTGACGCTAAATATGAAGGTAAGGTTTGGGGTAAAAGGGAGGCGGGAATGATGAACTTTCAAAATTCATCCTCCTGCGTCTGTGCTCCCGTTTCATTTCCCCAGTGTGTGTATACTGTCCAGTAAAAACAAAATACCTAAATAAGGTGGAGTCCTCTAAAAAAGACGACATTTTCTGTTCAGTGCAGACCTCTAGTAAGGCATCACTTCTTCCACTGAGGCCCCCAATGTGTCAAAGACTTTCACTGTGCTCCACTGGGCAGTGCAGACACAGAGCTCCTGTGCCATGCTCCGCAGAGGGGACTGACCAGCTAACATATCCAGATTAAATAACTCCTCTGAGCCAGAAGGAGTGCTGCTGTTGCTGAGGTTTGAGAGGAACCGACAGAACCAAATGAAGAGTGCTTTCACTGTCACTGTGGCTGCTTCACACTGGATTCACAGCAGTGAGGGAGTGAGGGGGTCGGGTGGGTGGTTGAAGATTTTTCTAAAGCTTCTGTACTGCACATGTTTGCAGAAAATCACAAGAGAAGTGAGAGAGTCTCTTTTACGAGTACTTCAGTAAAACTGATTTAAAACTGTCAAACTTGAGGGAAGAGAAAACAAGTTACTTCAACAAGCTCATAAAAAAGGAATAAAAGTGAAGATGAAGTGGATCTCAGGAGGAAGACATGAACCATCTTTGACCAACATGAGTACAAAGAATGATTATTTTTCTCAGCAGGTACAACTTTTCATCCACTGGTCGTGTTGCAAAACTTTTTCCCATAGCCACAGTTTGGTGACTACCTGAGTTTGTTTTACAGTGAAACTCTGGACCAACAACATAGTCAAGGTGTTAATCATAATCTCAGCACTGCTGGGATGGTGATGCAGGTGATAAGAAGTAGTCCACACCTCTATTGTAGGCTATATTCTAAGAAAGAGTGATGTATAAGATATGTGCATCACAATAAACACTATCACTTAAAAAGGAAATTGATGTACGAGCTGTAGATTATAACTTATTTCATCATGGAGTAGCACAGACAAACTAATGATCTTCATAGGAGAACATGGCTTTGAATTTGGGAAGATTTAAACATTTTAAGTATCCAATAAGCTTTTCTAAATGTGTTGCTGGACTTCACAAAAGGGGGGCAACTTATCAGTAAAGTTTGAGAGGATTAAGAACTATAAACAGGTTTGTCACTACACGACTGTGGTCAGTGTGCAGGTGCCTCGTGTCTTCGAGATCACACTTACCTTGTAGACCTTTCCAAACGCGCCGTCGCCCAGCTCGCCAATAATTTCCCATATGTCGTTTGGATTGAGGTCCCGATGGACGTGCTCGTACTGCTTGACTTTCTTTTTTATTTCAATAGTGGGCAGACGGAGTATTTTGCTGAACCTAGCGAATGCCATTATTTACAATCCAACACAATTCAGCTAAAAAACTCAATAAAAAAATAAGTAGGCTATTAAAGGGCTCTACACAGAGAGCATGCACGCAGAGACGCGCAGCCCGTCAAAAACAAACAAGCAAACAAAAAACACTTATCTACCAATTTACCAAACTTAACTTTCCGCCTCCAAGAGAAAAGAAAAAGAGATCTGAGCTACTTCAAAGAAGTTATTCTATTCCGTCCATGTCAACCCGGGGCTCTGAAGGCTCTGCGGTCATAATCCCATTCACAAACTGCGGTTAGTGCTGGACGCGCGGTGACCACCTGCCGCTGGAAACACGATGGAGTAGCCTCCTGCCTGCCTGCCAGGGCAACTTGTTGCTTCTTACTGTGCGAAAACGCCCCACCTTATTACTCAACAACCCTCCCACTGCCGTCATGGAAATGTAGTTTCTTTGAAAGAACAAAGTCGTCGTCACTTTTTGTGCTGATGAGGTAAAAGGACTTCATGTCCGGGTTGGTGCTGGGCGTGTCCTCTGACTGCGTCTCAAACAGCTGTGCCATTAAGAAAACTACTAAACTTCTGTTGGAGCTCTGTGATATACAGTTATGAATTCACTATGACCCTAATGTACTGTTATTTTACATCCTACTGCATCACTATAATGTTTAATGCTATTGGTTATAGGTTTGCTTTTTATTAAAGAACAAACCAAGTGAGACTTTGAGTGATAGTTCATTAAAGTGTAATTTCCTGAAAATCTTACATGCATGAATCAGTAGTTTTGATATCATAATTTATCCGCACTGTTCTTACTTTATTTTCTCTTTTAATTTAAACTACATGCTGGCTCAACTAACGTGCTCTTCTCCTGTACAGGCAGTACTACAGCGCCCTCTAGTGGCACATTCAGCTCAATGAACTTGTACCTGTTAAGCACGTGGAAAATGACATTAATGAAACACAAGCAATTACAGATGATGAATATACTGTATTATTAGTGCCAAATTGATTAGTCATCGATCAACAGAGAATTAATTGACAGACATTAAAAAAAAAAGAGTATTCAGTTATCAAGAAAAAATACCAAACATTCTCTGTTTCCAACTTCTGATGATGATTTGTGGAATTCATGTTTTATATCATTTTAAATTGAATATGTTTGGGTATTAGACTGTTCGTCAAACAAAACAATCAATTTGAAGACATCACCTTGGGCTCTGGGAAAATAGTCATTGACATTTTTCACTATTTTATTCAATAAGCAATTGATCAATTAATCAATAAAATTGCAGATTTATCAGTTTTAAAAATAATCATATGCAGCCCTATATGAAAACAGCGTACTGAAAGTTCATTGTGTGTTTGGATTGTGTTTGTTGGTCTAATGCTTTTATACTACATGCACTTCTTCAGTTTAAATACAGGAATAACTAGCACAGAGAACAAAATGTAACTATATGATTATAGGGTGTATGATTATTTCCTTTTTCCTTTAACACTCATTGACCTTCATTTACTATCTCATTTGCATGAGTCATTTTCTCTCTGAATTCTATGGAAAGATTATCCAATTAACAATTAACTGCTGAATTACCAGTTACGGACAGGAAGATTGGTGGCAGTGGGGTGATGTCATGCTTCGCTTGCTCATCAGTTCGGCACTGAGCTATGTAACTGGGTTGGAAAACAGACTTTAGCATGTTCTGTTTCAACAGCAGCTCTACTGATTCAGGATATTTTTCACTTTAATGAGAGGTGATTCTATCTCACATTTATCCATTTTAGGCACATACATGTCTAGTTATCTTAGCTGTTCAAACAAAACCAACCACTTTGTTAAACTTTCTCTAATATTGCATTCCCGTTACATTGTGAAAGAGAGATTTCATCACAACCCCAGGAAATCCCCAAAGAACCTACAGTAAAGAGACAAGCTCATGCGAGTCCATACAAGCCCACAGAGGTTTCTACTAATCTCCTCACACTAATGACATGTCACCATTGTATGTGTGTGTGCACTTTGTACAGTTCATATGATTACAAAACTGTCCAACTCCATTAAGCTCCAGCATGTTAACTTGATGCACTTTCTCTTCCTCTAAAAGTCCCCCAGGTGCCTGTTGGCTTTAAGTAATTTTAATCCATAATCACAATAATAAATGCTGGGTGGTGATAATTTAGAAAAACCTAACAATAGACCTTCTGACATGTCACAGCAGGAAAAGCACATGTGTAAATAACAAAACGAATGATGGCTGAAATCCATTTAGCTGCTTCAGTTTCAGGGTCCTGGTATTGTGCATGCTGGCTCACTGTCACACTGATTTACTGGGACACTCCAATTAGTACAGAGCCACTGTTAACGTTATTATTGGTGTGCTTTTTCCTACTATGACAAGACAAAATGTCTGCTGTTTAAAAGGCCTATCTTTAACAACCCTTCAATATGTGACACAATATATTTAACCTGGATTCACTTGGTATATGTATTTAATATTTTGCTTGAACTAGTGGTGTGAACTCACTAACCTTAAATCACTGCATCTTATTATTGGTGGAGTAATTAGAACATACAATATTTTAGTAGAATAAGGAAGGTATATATTGTGTGTATTGTGTCTTATCATTTTTAGATGCTATACATTATATTGTTGTGTTTTATAGCACACTATTTGTGCCCAACATATTTTTACCAGGGGGATGATGAAGGGCAAAGCTCTTGAAGTACACTGATCATCTCCGTGTTTAATGAGAATAACAAAAGGCTTTTTAATAAAGTTTATTATATGAAATGTTTCCCGTCAGATTCCACAGGAAATATGTGATAATATGTGGTAATATTAAACACCATAATAGTCAGAAAACAGATAATTAAAGTACATGTTTTAGTAACACAACCATAGTTACCATAGATTTAAACTTAATATCAGTCTTGTGTCTTTCAATCATTGCAGACACTTGAAAAATATACATAGAAGGAGAAGAACTCCCACTCAGTAATATTGTCACTTCAGGATGCAGTATGTTAGCGCTCCAGTGCAGCACAGTCAAAGATGGTGAACACCAAGTCCTGTAAAAACGAAAGGTGAAATAGACGTGTGTGATTGAAGAAAACCCTTATTCGGGATTTATATTTCCTGTGTTGTAAGCAGCTCAATTTCATGTGCCTTCAGATTAAATACATTGTTATCTGGATTGAAACTGCAGGTCCAAATAAAAATCCTCAGCAGAAAATCACCAAATGACATGACATGTGTGTATATTCACACTCCATTTGCTGTATTTCCAGTCTATAATTGATCATAATTAGAGCTCAACCCTTTTGTGTTATTGAAGCTTATTAAAAAGCCCATAATGAAAGTGAATTGACTCTAACCCTTTGTCGAGACATCATGACCTGGTCTGCGCAGACAAGGTCATGCCAGCCACAGACCCAGATGTGCCTGACTTCACAGATCAGGTGCGCAGGATCAAACATCCACAGAGCACTGAATGTTTTTCATAATCCGCAACATAAACCCTGTTTAATCCTGTGAAAGGACCCACTGAGTGACCCATTAACCGGCAGTCAGTTTGAAAGCATCTCATCAGTGTTTGTCTGTTTTCCCTTTTCTGTTTCATGTTTGGGCTGCAGTGACTCAGACTCTGGCTCTGTGGATATACAGTACAGTACATAGGTGTTAGTTCTGAGCTATGCATTGTGCCTAGATGCTAGTTCTTTTTGAAAATGGCCACAAGGACTGAAAACACAACAGTCTTATCTACCAGTACATACAGTATATTACATGTTCATATTCGTGTAATTTTTCATAGTACTAGCTGTTTGTGAAACTTCTACATAGTGCCACTGTAGTGTCCGTCAGATGGAAATGTGGGTGGTAACATTTTAAGTGGACCAAAACAGTACAACTACTAACACTGCTACTACAACTACAACAACTTTTACCTTCTCTATTCACAAAGGAGAATGTCACTCACATTTTGTAGTCCGTTAAAAGTACAGATAAAGTACAAACAGAGTCTTGCAAGTCTGTGCAAACTGACTTAAGGTACATGCAGTATTTTTTATATAAATTAATCTTTAACATATTTATTTCCAGACACTGCAGACAATGCATATGAGGCTCTCCAGTCACTGCAACAAAGGTACAGTCCCAATGACAAAAGATATATCCCTGTACTTTCTACCAGATGTTTCACTGCACTTCACTGTGTGTCCCACCAGATTTAATTCTACTTAATTGCTTCATGGCACAAATAGATATTGGTACATCTTTATGGTACTATTTGAGTCTCACTGTGTTGAACTTATTCAGGCCCTTTGTCTTGTCTTACCCCGTGACATTTCTCTGACATGATGATGAAGAGCTGCCTCAGAGTGACACCCAGCTTCCTCACTTCTCTGGTGTAAGCGCAGCGGCGCTCTCGCAGGCCTTCCACCAGGGAGATGTAGGTCCTCATTTTGTACATCACACAGGCGTTCTGGCGGCATGAGTAGCAATTAGTGTCGCCGTGCATGATTTACAGCGGAGGTTTTCAGTCAAAATACCACAAATGTTAGTGTAGAAAAGTTTGGGGCAGACAGATAACTCAAAGCAGAGTGTGAAAGATAAACATTGTCTAAAAGTACCGATCAGAAAACATATTTTCTTGTGATGTTAGTTCTTTGACTGAGTGGTTTAAGTACAGCATGAACATTATCTTAAAATTTAACTTTGGCTGCCTTTCAAATATTCCAATATAATAACATTCTGATTCACAATAAACAGGTTTTTGTAACAGTCATGGGGAATTTCAAGTCATACTTACATGGACATCAAGGTAGAGATCTGGCATGTGTGCCATGCAGAAACTCTGGATGAAAAAAAAAAAACAGTATGAACCATGAAGTTTCAAAATTCAACAATGACAGGATAAGAAATTAGACCCAGCTAAAATGTGTTCACATCTCATTTGATTTGACGGGATTAAACTAATGAATGAAGGAATAAAATAACTATTTTCTCCAGTGTGGTCCTTAGTACAGTATATAAAAAACACTAGATAAACACAGAATAAGTAAAAATACAGTATGGCACACAAGACCGTTCAAGAATAGATGCTAAACACAACTTTAGAGTTATATCTAATAAATACAGAGCAAAAATCTATAAGAGTGGCAACACAACAGCTGACTTACAGTTTCAGGGTCCCTCTTTAAATCTGCAGCCCACTGGGTGAGCTCTCGTGCCATGTATAGTACCTTGGTGTAGCATGTTGGTGGGTAGAAAGGGTAGCTCAGTACCAGCGGCACCAAAGACCAAACAAGCAACAAGTGGTTAAAGATCGCCATGGCTCGCTGACACCTACTGCACTACCAGAGCCTTTGTTTGTTTGTGTCACCAATGCACACATGCAGCCACGTATGCATGTGGGCAGATTTTAACACACCCCCGGTTTACTCCAGAATAATTATGCAACGGCAGAGGAATCACAGGCGACAACCCATTGTGTCAGATAAGCCAACAATGATCTTTATGGACGAATCAAAGCAGGGTTGAGAGGACAGTGGGCTGTGATTTGCCTTAGGGTAGCTCAGGAAGGAAGTGATATTCAGCATGGTATTCCTTTTACTTAAGTAAAAGTACTCATTATGCAGAATGGACAATTTCAGAATAATGTATATTATATCATTTGAGTATTGTCGTTGATGCATAAATGTGTAAGCATCACTTTAATGTTGCAGCTGGTAAAGGTAGGGCTAATTTTAATTACTTTATATACTGCTGGGTAGCTAAAGTCTTCTCTTATCTTAACCTATAATAATACATGATAATTTATATGTTGAAATCAAATAAATCTAAATCTTAGTGTTTGATAGCGTACGAGCATACTGCAAGATGATTTACAAAACATGACAGTGACTTTAGTTTACTCCAACAGCCACAATCTCAAGATCCCAACTCAATATAGAACATCTTTGCAATGAAATAGACCAGACAGTCCTGAGGCCAAAAAAGGGACCAGATAATTCAAATGTTTGACATTTATGCCATAGAAGGTATTTGGACCTTTATTGTATTGGTGCAGGTGTGATGCTATTGTGTATTGTTATTTCTTCAATCTCTGAAGAAGTGAAAAAGATAAGAAAGCAAAACACATCAACAAAGAGTCGATGTTGGCACTAGCCACAGACTACCAGAGTATTATATTTCAAATGTTCATACCTAAACATTACATTTGTTCTGCTTATCTTCATTTTACCAAGAAGCTGAATACAGTTGAGTATTCTGAACACTTAAGCAAGTTACATTATATGTGTAAAATAATTTCAGGAGTAAAACTGCATATATTTCCTGCAGAAAATAAAGAAAATTAAAGCTGCAAGCAGCGATGAACGGGCCCTCACACACCTGCGCGTGTCGGGGAGTGCAGCGCACGTCGGGGAGTGCAGCGTCCGCCGCTTCACGACATGTCAGACTATAAAATGTGTAATTTCCTGCCGTCACTAGGTGGCGCTATGACTGTGGCCGAATATTTGCATATAGACGCCTTCAGGGCGGGGGGGTCAGGAAACATGGGAAGTTTGGGGCCTGTAGGACAATGTACAGTCCAGTTATAAAGCACTTCCTGTTTGGCGGCGAAACACCTAACTTCCACGCCACCTCATGGGCACACCGTGTAAGAAAAACAAAATCCACGAGTATCGTTTGATAGCCATCTTGTTAAGAAGGCATGGTCCAAGTTTGAAGGTGATGTGATTAAAGCTGTAGGAGGAGTTCGCAAAAGTATAGAGGGTCCAAAATTAATAAAATCATGAAAAAATGGAGATTGTATTGAGAATAACTGACTTCCTGTTGGGTTTAGGGGGGGGGGGTCCTATAGAGTTTTTTTGTATGTGAGGGCATGATATAGATGTATACCAAATTTGGTGCATCTAGGTGAAACATGGCGCAGGGGTTAATTTATTAGAGATTTTGAGGGGGGGGCTACTGCGCCATTTTGCCACCCCCATGTGCGAGACCTATAAAATATAAAACATTTTGCCATTTGTGACGCATGTGCAAAATTTCATGAGTTTTTTCATGAGTGCGATTGAATCGGACAAAGAATAATAATCCTTAGAAATACAATAGGGTCCTACGCACTGTAGTGCTCGGGCCCTAATAAACCTCAAGCATGAAACATGCCTGCTGAAATGTTCACATTTTGCACTTGCATACTTGTCACATCATGTTATGTCTTTTTTATCCACTAGATGGGGCTAATGTCACAGATTTAAACTCTTTAAGTCTTCCTGAGCATTATTGAAGTCTTCCTTAAGCATCATGTTGAAGTTCTGCAAATAGTTTTCATTCCTTTATTCAAATCTGAATCTGATAAAAAAACAGGACTTATCTATGACTGAATCTTTTTACTGGCAAAAAATATATATCCTCACTCACATAACTAGGACAACATTGCCACATGCTGAGGCCTCCTGCATGTTACCCCATCTCTGTCCAGGTGTGATGTGACACTGTCATCGCTCATCTCATCTAAAAGAGCAGCACACTTTCTAATGCTGCCAAACGCCCGCTAGGACATTGGCCTGCTTTTGAGTGATGCTCGTCACCTCTCATAGCATGCCTTGAGAGTTGGAGGTCTGTCTCCTCCCTCTGTATGAAGATGGATGGCTCACATTGAGTGTGTCTTGGCATGACGGAGAGGCATAAAGAGAAAAAAAATGTGCAGTGTGCGCTGTAAGCATATCTCTGGTCCCACAGTCCCACCATGCAACCATTCTCCTCTTGACCTTGGCCTGCGTGCTCAATTAACAGGGGACACAGGTGACCGTGCAGTCCTTATAATGGATGGATGTGTTTTACAGTTAGTAGTTAAAAGCCAGTTCTTAAATCATTCACTTTTCCCACCCATATTTATTTTTTCAGCTTTTCCAGATTTTTTTAAAGTTATTTTTAAGTTGTGACATGCTATTTTAATAACAACTTTATAGAAGAGTGAGGTCATAATGATATAATCCAGACCTTTATGAGATGATAAGTACAGTAAATTGGGGCAACACTCACTCTATATCTGTGCTCACAGGCTGCTCGAATAAAAAAAATCCTAAGACCTATATGGTATACAATGCATTTTACTATGTAAGAATATTAAAGGAATATTATATTGACACCTAAGGAGATAAAAAAAGGAATACCATAAAGCACAATAAGGTCGGTATAGACTCACAATTGAACACCAGAGAGACATTAGTGTCCATTACTCCCCCTGTATAATGACTATTTCCATATAACTTTAAAGGCTATTATGAGACAGCAGGCTCAGCTTGTCTATAAAGAGACTGTCCCTCACCTGGGGGCTACCAGGTTGAAACAGCATTGTCGACAACCTGCCTTGCTGAAGAGCCTTTCAGCAAGGTAGCAAACCCGTATCAGCTCTGGGGGGCGCTGTTCTAAAGCCGACCACGACCTCTGAGTCTATGGTGGCAACAAGAGAGAAAAATCATTCCCTGCAGACATAAATAAAGTATTATAAATAAAGTATTATGAGGCAATGCTAATTTTAAAGTGATACTTGATCTGACAAGATCAGCATTAGGTCGTTGTTAATACTTGACATGATGTGTTCTGTGGGAATAATCAACTAATGTGATTGGTCATCATGGGCCATTGATACAATGACAATCACTTCTTGGTTTTAGGCTAAAACCCAAAAGGAAAACACTGCAGTGACTCTGGTGCTTAACTGACTTTACAGTGAACTTGTTATTATGACAGACACAGCAGTCTCTATGTAATATTTCTAAAATATAATATTCCAGTACAGATTTTAAGGTGTAATCTATTTGGTATCTCTCTAAAAATGCATTAGGGAGTAGGCTACAACTTTGGATGAGTGAATGCTAATGACAGGGAAACCTAAACCCCCACAGCTACAGCAGATCAGCCTGACCACCAGCTTATGAAACGTGCCTCTCCAGACGCACTGTGGTGGTGGCCAGCGCATTATGCACAGGCGGCAATGTGGAGGTCAGTCGCTCATCAGTGCAACGCGCCGAGCAGTTTCCAACCCATAAACCCCATCTCTGTTCCCTTTGTCCTCTTCTCCTCCAGAAACAAGGGATTTCGCATTGCACTCCGTCGGCGCATCCCGCAAGTCACGTCTCGCTGTGCGGTTCCATTTTTTCGGGTGGCAGCTGTCCCGGTGCGTCATCGTCCGAACACCGGACAAGTGATGCTTTGAGGTGCACTGTTGCTCCCCTGTCGCTTCACATCTCTGCAGCAAACCGGGATTGGAAATGGTCCTATGCTCAACTAACCGGCGGCGCTCAGAGGTAGGTGCTCACAGCTGTCCTGCATGGATGCAGTGAATACTTTCTATTCAGCGCATGTTTCTCCTATTTGATCAGATAAGGGCTACGGGCGAGCACAATGTCCTCTGCGGGGAGCTCAGCACTGCGGCTTCCCGCACTCGTTTTTGAATATTTCATTTAACCCAAGAGGGATATTCAGATAATGCTGTGATGACCTTATCATGCAGTCTGGGAATGACATTCATGAAAGGTTTCCCCTACCGGATTGAATGTTGCGACGATGACTTGAAGTTTGCCTATTTAAATGCATCTCATAACTCAGTCCAGTCATTCATTCTCCTTTAAGATACCGTTATGGGACAAGCTGCCATTCAGTTTAAAGAATACAATAGCAAACCACGTAGAGATATGAATATTGTAGCACCATAGGAAATTCTAATGCTATTAAAACATAACTTTCTGACACTGCAACTTCCTATAGCATGAGGCTATTACAGGAATATAATAAGATGCACACATGATTTACTAACATGCCTACATTTAATTAAAAATACAAATGTCTTTAGTGAGTTCATATTTAGGCTGTTATATTTCATGAGGCAGCAGATTGTCTGTTGAAATTGAGTGTCTACTAGTGGAACAAAACGTAGTAACTCATGAATTCTCATGTCCTGAAGAGGGCAGCCTGAGAGATTCCATTTACAGTACACAACAACAGCAAACTATAAATCAAAAGCCTCCAATTTTGCGCTCTTAATGGGAAAACCGATCATACCATTCATCACACATGCACATTAGACGGTGCTCCTCTGGGATGCGTTTCTGATTAAAAGATAAAAATTAAATAATTAATAAAAGACAGATGAAGGAAGGAAGGAAAGGAAAAGAAGCAGGAAGGAGACCTGCTTATGTAAAAATAATTATGAAAGTCATTTCCCCCCTCTGTTCACTAATCAAGTTGATTTGTGAAAATTAATGTTACTGCTGTCCTGCTACCATTGCAGGTCATTTAACATGCAAGCAATGTTTGTTTTTTTTCCTTTTAGTATCTTCATAGAAAATTCTGTGTTGATCTTTCAATTGATCATTGGATGCTGTGTAGGAGCTGCTCATGTCTGCTCTACTTTTTCCTCCTTCCCTCCCTCCCTCCCTCCCTCTCTCTGTCTCCTCCTTCCCTCACTCTGCTGGTGGTGTCATGTTTTCCTGCCTCCCCTCACAGGTTAGACTCTCAGTCAACAGAGGGTCACAGCCACAAACACATCACCCACCCTCCTCCAAGCTGGCAGGAGTCATCCATCTGCCTGCGTTCATCTAAACAGCACTGAAGACAGACAGGAAACTTACACTGTAGTGGTACTCCCTGTGTGTGCGCGTGTGTGTCAGCGCTTCAGTGCCTTTAGTGTTCCCCCAAGCCCTCCACTGTGTGTGTATGTGTGTGTAATGATGTGTGGTCGTGTCAAGGTGGAGAATTAAGAGGAAGACGGGACCCGGTCAAGTCAGCAAAACCGAGCCAGCTGCTGCATATGTGTGTGTCAGGGTTGAGCAGTCCAGCACGTGAGACCAAGTGTGTGTGTGTGTGGGTGGGTGTGCGGGTGTGTGTGTGAGGGGCCAGTGTTGACCAGGCTATGAGGCCGTTCGATGCTGAGTTGAGCTAAGGGAGCACAACAGGAGAATCTGTAAGAGGAGCAGCCATGGGGCTCGGACAGTCCAGCAAGGCTCCGGTCACCGATGACACAGACGAGGGTGAGTAATAAAACATCTAATTCTTATTTGATTTTTCTTCTTTTTGTGTCTCTACTTTTGAGGCTCAAATCTAGTGAAGATAAACAGGGAAGGTGCGTAAAAACAAAGTTGTGAGCAGGATTCAGCACCGTTGTTTATCCCAGGGTGTTTTTGGGTTAAGTTATTCCTATTACCTACTAAAATTAAGTGCACTTACAGTAAATGGTTGGACTGATGTATTGCTGATTAAGTCTGCCACTAGTCATTCTCAGCAGCAGAAGAGAGGAATACCCCTTGCTGCATCCACAGTTTGACTTTGACTTTTATATGGCTTTGATATAGTAGACGGTATTGAATAGAATAGAAAGTTGTTTTCTGAAAACTTTCTGGATATTTTTCTCTAATGTTGGCTTTGGTGGTGAAGTCTTCATATTTATGATTATTGAAAATTGCTTGAATCTTGCCAGGCCCATTATCTTAAACTTTTTCAGACTGGTCGCCATCAAGGTCAGCATCAAAAGGAGTTATTACTTTGATTGGCAAAGCTCCGGATTTGAATTTCTTTCCCTTTTCTTTGACCTGAGTAGATAATACAATGTGAATTTAATGATCTGAGTCAGTCTCTGAAATTAATTCCACTCTGGCTGCACCCCGAGGACTTCACATAAGTCAGTGTTATATGATTAAGTGATGTAGTCAGAAGGGAAGCGGCTTTCCCAGGTTTTTCCTCACTGTAGAGGAAATAGTATTTTTCTGTGTATCTGCTATCCTGGATGATCTGATACGCTTGTTTCTTTTCATAAAGTTGCAAACTGTAATATCTGTTTTCAGTTTAAACCATTTGACAGGTTAATATTCCATTAATTATCATTAGAATTTTCTTTTATTTGTTTGTCTGTTGAGATAAGTATTTCACTATTGTGTGCCAAACTAAAATTATTTTTTCGCCCTGACTGTGTCAAATGACTGCATCGCATCCTAATGAAATCCACATCTGTGGCTTTTGCTTTTTCACTGGAGGCAACCTCTATCAAAGAGGAAATCATTATTCATGGTTAACCTTGCTGCTTAGTCATCTGGCGTGCTGTTCTGGAAATGTCACTCATAACCGAGCTTCTCTGAACTCTGAGTTAATGCAACGGTGCACCTTTCTGACTTCTCCCTCACAAAACAGCGTGGGCGATTTCACCGAGGGCAGGGGAATAATAAACACAGAGACACATGGTTTTGAATTAGAAAAAGCCCCACTCACTGGAAACAAAGTAATCCCCTCTCTGATGAAACACAGGCAGGATTCTCCTTTTGAGGTTGGAGGAACTAGACGGGTCGCTGCGTGTTAATTTTACATCATGCACTCACCCTTCTGAGTAGCAATAAAGATGCAAATTGAGTTTTCACTTTACACTTCAGGAATGGTAAAGGTTGCTTCAAGGTAATGTTGGGCAACGAGGTCTGTTTGTTTGTTAATTCAACAGTAAACATGAATAAATGCTGACACTTAAAAATTATATTATTAATGTACGTAAATGCTCTGAGGTTAGCGAATGGTAATTTTCATTGGTAGTTCCTGAGCAGCTAAAAAAACTACATGATAGTTTTAAATATAGTTAGTGGCAAAGTTGTGAAGAACATTTTACTTGTTTACAAAAATGGTCCTTGAGCCCCTTCAATCCTTATTTTCAGTTTAGATTGTGGTTGCACAGTATAGCACCACCAGCCAGCCAGGTTTGCAAAAATTTGTCACAGAATATTTAGCTTTTGGTGAGGATTTAGCTGAACATAACCGTTTCACAAAAACACAAATGAATGTGAAATAGTGATGCCCTTACCCTAATCATTTAACGCCACTGTTTTGGCATATACTCTTATTGAACCGATATAGCGACATTTTAATTTGTGACATTTTTATCTACATTTCGGCTCATTTTTGTTTGTAGTCTCTATTGTAAATGCATGTTGAAAAAAGGCAAATGGATACAAAGCAACCTAGACATAAATATTTTACATCAAAAGCAGCAGCAACAAAAGTCGTCCAAAAAAAGACACTATAATAACAACCTTGTAATTGCGGTTGCAGAGTGGTAAATGTTAAAACTAAATTTCTCCCAGTAAATAATCAGAATTTATCCGGAGAATAGATTTACAGACTATTTTCCTTGCAGGCGTTAGTGCGGAGACAGATGCAAGAAGGTGAACTCTGTCAAGACATGTTTATCTCCTCTGAGGGTGATGTGTGTACCTCATGTGTTCCCTATGTGCCACATGCGTTTTCCGCTTTGTGTAACCAGGAGGCTCTGGTTAATGGACAGGCCCTGTTTACTGCTGATCATGCTTTATTCAGATTGCAGTGGCACATGGACCCATGGGTTCTGTTTCAGTTGTCAGAGCAACAGTGTGAGCACTGATGTTCCCACGGTGGTGGGTCCTTAAGTGATTTACAGGCTTCTGTGTGAGAGGCGGTAATGAGAGGAAGAGAGCGAGAGCAGGAAACAGAGTGAGACAGTACGTCCACAGTGAGCCGGCTAATTCTGAAAATGTCATTTAAGTTTTCCACCCAGAAAAACCCTAACGACTGGAAAACAGCTAAATCTCTTCTTCTCTGTCCTATACAATGAAACTGTGCATAATAGCCAGAATCTGGTCAGGAGTGAGACACAGACACATCTTGGTTAGTCTCAGTTGGTTTAACTCTGTTTAGTTCCCTCCTGCTGTCTGTAATCACCTACTGTGTTTTGATACAGCTGAACTCATGATTTATTTTCCCTTCATTTCCATTTGTCTTTATTATGTTTCTGTTGTCGGACAACTGAATGACTACAACACATTGCTGCAAGGAGTGAGACGTCAATCAAATCACACTGTTGCATGTGGCTGATATGTTCCTTCATAACAATTTGAGTCAATCCCACATACACTATCCTGCTGGCATGCATAAATACTCACTAGAGCACCAAATGTGTATTAATCCACTGCTGAAAATAGTCCCCAACAAAAGTACTATTTACTCCTGTTTGAGTAGTGTTTACTAAAAACAACAGTTCCCATCTGTTTTAGGGAATTACTGAGCTTTTTAAAAATTATACTATTTTTGCCCCATTATTAAAGCTTTATGTCCTTAGGTTGTAGGAATGATTGTGCTTGGGGCTGAGAGCAACAGCCTGGGGAGGGAAATTGGAAATTGTTGAGAGACTGACTAACACATTGTTGGTTTTGGTCTGGTCATGGGATTTGTAGAAAATAAGAAAAGTATAGAATAATGCCAGCCTCATACTTCAAAATGAGTGATCACAGAGAGAGTCAGAGGTGGCAGAAAGTTGTCTTCTTAACTTTACTGCCTCACAAACCCTGACCAGCTTTCCAAAAGCTCAGTTTTCCTTTTCCACGTGAAAACTTGCAGCTGGCATTTTTGGGTTTATCCACTCTGCAGACCTTTTCCCAGTGTCAAAAACAGGTGTCTAAGTAGCCGCGAACATCTGCATAATGTAAATTTAGTCATTTTAACATGTCCGTAACAGCCAGTGTGGACTTCTCTGCAGAGATTCACATGCAGCCCAAAATATATAAGCAGTATGAGTAGAACGAAAACCACCTGTGTGTCTGTTTTTGAGAATATGAGAGTCTTTAGTGTGGACGGAGGGGCAAAAACAGAGAGCATTTTAAATTTTGGCTGGCTTAGTGTGGACATACTCTACTCCGAGACAGAGATGCAGACGACTTCTGACAGACCAGACAGAGAAAGAAAGGCATAGACACACATCACAGCACAGTCGTACAGAGTGTGAGGGACTGTGCGAGACTCAAACTGAACAAGCGTGATTACTTCAATCCAAACTGATTAGTATGTGTCAATCAAATTCCAAATGACTAGCAGATGAGCTCCTCGGACAGATGATTTCCTCAGTTAGTTTAAGCCATGGAGAGGCTGTCAATGTGTCAATTCCACTCATGTGCAGATTTCAATCATTACATGCTCTGTTACTCACGTGTCCATCATTTAATACAGCACATTAAACCATTCAAAGTTCTGCTGGTAAAATATGACAGTCTCCATCTCACTCTCTCTCTTTTTGTCTTCCTTCTCTCTCTCTCTCTCTCTCTCTCTTTGTATGACTGCCTCTCTCGCTCTCTCTGCGATCACAGAGCTCTGCCTTCTCATCCACGACCACAGCTGTCTCTCTGAAAAACCCATCAGAGTAGAATCTCCGAGTAGCTCAGCAGGAAAATGACCATGTCTATCTGGTGTGTGTGTCTGTGTGTATGTTAAGTATAAACACCGTCATCTGTATGTTTATGCATGTGTGTGCGTGTGTGTGCATTATAAATGCAGGCCTCATATGGTCCCTATCAGAGGAGGGTGTGTAAACACTCCAACACAGATAGTGTGAGAAGAGGAAGTGCCGGTGATACGTGACTAACAGAGCATAACATTAACTGTCACATCCAATAGATCTAGTGACTGCAGGCAGAATGAGAGAGTGAATGTGTGTGTGTGTGTGTGTGTGTGTGTGTGTGTGCACGTTGTCTATTGCAAGAAAAGCAGGTAATGTTTTAAGTCAGCACTTTATGTCTGATTTTTTGTGTGTATTTTTGGGAAAGATTGTGAATGCATTGTGAATATAAGTGTGTCCATCTGTGTGTGTGTGTGTGTGGGTGTGGGTGTGGGTGTGTGTGGTCAGATGAGTGCAGAGAGTGGGCAGCAGCTGTTCCATCCTCTGGGAAACAGCAAAGAGGGAAAACTGTCTGTCCTGGTTGTCATGGCAGCAAGAAACAAACAGCCCCATCCGGTTCCAATTGGCGATAAATGTTGCTGATAGATGGAGGAGAGTGAGATAGGGAGTTAAGCTCTGGTTCAGGTTGTGTGTGTGTGTGTGTGTGTGTGTGTGTGCGTGTGTGAATGTTTAATAAGTGTGCAGAGGAAAGAGTGATACGAAGGCTGAGCGAACTAAAAATGTCTTTTGTTCGGTGGAAAAACATGCAACGATCATAATAGACATCTTTGTGCTGAAGCTTATTTCAATTCTCTGCTATATAATGTCATTGACCTGTGGTTGCCCTGGAGACCTCCATCTGTTTCAGCCTGACTGTCTGCATTGTTCAAATGAGCTCAAAGCAAACCTCACAGTGAACATACTGTAACTGCACTGACACTTAACATTCATCTGTTTCCATTTATAACGAGTGAATTACCTTGTTTTCCTTCCTAAAATGGTTGAAGTTTCATTTAATTTCTATAGAAGCTTATATCTACCTGTAACACATTTTCATATTGCGCATTTTTTCTTCTTCATTGGCTAGCATGTACAAATGATGTATTTAAAGCTGAAATATAACTTTTCAAAAGTTTAAACAGCAAAAATGAGTGTTGATCTTGTAAAGTTGGTTTCACTTTGTCTTAATATTGCGGGAGAAAGAATACTGCAATTAAAAGAAAAAAACAACATTTTAAATTTCAGTTTTGCATTTAATATAAATTAACAGAGATTCTCTACTCTTCTTTCTCACAGTCAATTTCGACCACTTCCAGATCCTGAGGGCAATAGGAAAAGGAAGCTTCGGAAAAGTAAGTACATGTTTCCCAAAGTGTTTTCTTTAGAGACTGGAGAGAAAAAAAAGATGTACCCTTGTTACTCAGAAATAAGTTAAATTGGAAACAGTGTTCTAGTATGTCTCCGCTTTATGATACATACATTTAGTACCCTATGTAAAACAACAATGCTATAATACCAGCACTGACACACAAACTAACACACATGCCAAGAGGACATTAGTGTTGCTCAAGAACCTGCCTATCCAATATGTTCATAGACAAAACAATATATATATGTATGTATGTATGTATGTATGTATGTATAACTGATCCAATAATAAAAGGCCTATCACATGAGATGCACTTAAAAACAACACCAATAAAAATAGGCAATACATATGAAACAAAACCTTAAAAATATATCAAAAATAGATCCAGTATCACAGAAAACAAGCAGATATCACATGTCGTTCATAAGTTGCATGTGATCCTAGGCCTGCAACTACTGATTAGTTTCATTACAGATTCATTTGCTTATTTCCTAGATTATGCACTTGATCTGTAATAGTGGAAAATGCCCATCACAAGGTGACATCATCAAATTGCTTGTTTTGACCGACCAACACTCCTAAAGTTATTGTACTTTACTGTCACATTAGAGAATAAATAGCAGCAAATCCTCACATGTGGAAGCTGGAAGCAGGGAAAGTTAAGCAAAACAAACAAAATAGCTGCAGATATTTTTCTGCAATCCACTAACTGTTGCAGCTCTACGCTTTGATTCCCTTAAGGAGACGTGAACATTAGGCGCAACATGTTGTTACACATAATATACCATGTCCCCTCTCTGTCAGTACAATATTATAATACACAGTCTAGTGAAGCCTTCCGATTTAATTTGCTCGAGACCAAGCAGCAGCTCCACGGAAACAAATCTGAGGTGATAGCAGTCATGTTTCCTCTTGCTGTTAAGCCACATAGTGTAGAGTAATTCACATCAGCGCTTACAGCATGTGTAAACACATACAGTGACGTACATGCACACTCCCATGCGCATAGATACACAGAACGCGGACCCTCAAAGCATCTCGATCTGTCCACCAACAGATAAGCAGTCTAATCACAGTAGATGGCAAGCTGTTCAATGGGAGGAGTGGTGCGATCAGGGTTTGGCTGATTAACTGTGCCAGCTGGTCCACAGATCACTCTCTTAGATAGCAGTAATCACTTGCTTATTGATGCTTGTAGCACAGACAAGCACGACTACAAATAAATATGGGATATTACCCCGCTGCATATGGAAAATAGTGTCTATTCTCAGACACATTGTCAAAAGGGGGTAATCACATACAGTTTGATATATACACGCTATCACAGCTATCCAGATTGCACCAGGTGTTATATTCTGAATTTTCCTGCATCACACCAGTCATGCTATTTATTTTCAGTGGTTTGAAAGCATTTTTATGCAATTTTGAAAGAAATGTCTTCATTCCCTACTGACACGCACCAGCGATTCTAATGAATGCTGGCATGATGTTTCCCATCTCTAAAAATGCAAAACGTACTGGTGTGAAAAGTTTAACATCTTAAGAGAGGATTGTGTTCGTGATCACAGAGATTAAAGAGAAATCCTCACACACTTCATGTTTCCATGTGTCTCAAGCAATAAAGCTTTGGACAAACATGGAGGAATAATGGAAAACATGCAACTGTATTGCAACATTTTGCAATTGTTTTTCAATGTGTCAAACAGAACAACAGAATTTTATTTTATTATGAAATTGGGTGAAATGATACATCTCACAAATTTGTTGAGGCATTTTTAAAAGCAAAAAGGGGGCACTACAATGTGTTATTTAACATAACTAACCAATGATCATACTGGACAAAACAAGGAGGAATGATGCATCTCACTACTTTGTGGCTACATTTTTAAAATTATATAATTCTGCCCAAGAGGAATGACAATGTTTATCATATGTGATCATACTGGCAGTGAGGACTATATTATCATTTTGTATGGATGATATGTTAGCTGTTTAGAGTTTGCAGAAAGCAATACGAGTCACTTTTAACAGCCTTGAAAGTACTGAAGCATAAGACAGAGATAAACAAATAGAACACCAACAACAAACCTGCAAACATTTTGACCACAGCAGTGATGGGATTTACCTTTCTGTGATCTTATCAGGTCTGCATTGTACAGAAGAAGGACACCAAGAAGATGTACGCCATGAAGTACATGAACAAGCTCAAATGCGTGGAGCGGAACGAAGTGAGGAATGTCTTGAAGGAGCTGCAGATCATGCAGAACCTTGAACATCCTTTCCTGGTCAACTTCTGGTGAGCCCACCGTGCTTTAGCAAATATGTATTTGAATATGTGGATGCATATGTCTGTGTTTTAATTACGTCTGTAAGGTTTCTTCTGAACGACACAGCAAAATAACCCAGGATCGCTTCTTACAGAGCGTTTAGCAAATTACCTTTAAATTCAAACTCAAGCCTGCCTTAAATGTAGCACTGAGTCACTTTGGCAGAACATACTCCTCCATTCCTTAAATATGTATACAAAAAGCTGCTGTGTAAAATCTTAAGCACACTACGAGTGATTTCCACTTCAGCAGGTCATATCCACGTGTGTGTTTAATGCTGGTTATTGCCATCAGGCATCACCGCCTTTTGAATGATTTTGTAGTGCACCCTGTGTCACCCATTTGATTTTTACGGTGATTATATCCTGTCCATTAAATCAGCGAATGCACAGACACACAGAGAGACCTATCACCTATTAACGAAAGCTCTGGATTGAGTCTGCAGATGTAGGCAGAAAGGTGTTGCCCACTGAACACTCTCAAGCCTCCATCCACGTCATCTCAGCCTTTGAAGTTGCTAAAAGGAAAATGTAGTTTGCTCACTGATCCAAGCTCAACCTTTATGGGCACGACCCTCCTCTCTCGGCAGCTTCTCCTTTGCCTCACCGCATTTGGGGTTGTTGAGGAAGCCTTTCCCTCAACACTGCACAAGCTCACTCAAACTCCAGTGTGCTAATCTAAGATGACTCATCAGGTAATTTTCAGCAACTCATTCATCATAATTTGAAAGCCCGAGCTTATTGAGCACCAGGAATCGTACTTTTGAGATGCCTGATGAGTATGGCTTGTTAACTTTCCGTCTGAAAGGCGTCATTAATTCTTGAGAAGCACTCCCACTCCTGCAACGTTTGAGAGGAAGCCACCCTGGATTTTTTCTGTCAAGCAGAAAGGCAGAGAGGATGATCCAAAGACGATGAGTAACTGCCACGGTCATGTAGTCCAGATTTTAAAAATCAAAGCACATTTATTTTTTTAAATATTATTCAGTACTTTCTCTTTGGGGGTTAGGCAGCTCCCTATAAAAAAACACTGGAAACGTGAACAATTTAATGAGATGGTAGATTTTTTCCCCATCTACCCTTTGTCCTCTATCCTCTCTTCACCTACTTCCCTTTTCTCCCATTTTAATTTCATATCTTTTCGAAAGCTACTCTGGCAGAATCAATAGCTGCCTTTTAATTACTAATTTGAGGGAAACAAATCTAAATTCTCCCACGGTGGGAATGAATGAGAAGAGACTGAAGCACAGTAAAAAGAGGAGAGGACAGCAAGATGCAGGAAAAGGGAGAATAGCCACAGAGCAGAGAGAGGAGGTATAAACAGAGGAATAGAGAGAAGTGCAGTGTACAGACTCATCAGACAAACAATGCCAGTGCTTGCTTTCTTGCTTGATTGCATGCTGTGTTGGACAAAAAAAAAAAAAAATAGCGGTTGGAAGTTAATGCGTTTGGCAGCATAAACCCCCCTGGGTGGGGGTGATTTCCTCTAGAGATGTGCTTGGGTCAGCGCTGAGCCCACTCGCCCACTCTCTCTCTCTCTCTTTTTCTCTCTCTCTCACACTGTGTTGAGTTGGCGTAAGTTATGAATGTCCTGAGGTAAGCGCTCAAGGTCAGAGACAGGGAGAGATTACCTGCAGGCATATAAACCGCACTGAGCCAGCTCCATGCAGAAAACCAGGCTTTGTTTTTCTTCTATCCCCTGTCCTGTCCTCTCACCTTCCTCCTCTGTCCTCTTTTCATTCTCCTCCACCTCATCTTCTCTCACCTTCTCTTTTTCTTCCTCCTCCTCTCCGATTTTTCTCCTTCACCACCTGCTTCACTTCACTTTCTCAACTCTTGCTGTCACTGCTCTTGCTGCTGGGCATGACCTCAGGTGTCTGTGCGCTGTGTGCAGATCGCAACAATGCACTTGAAAGATGGGAGCAAGTTATTTCCCTCCATGCAAACTATTAAGTGTAATATAGAATACTGATTTTGAAGAATTTTAACCTCTGGCATTAAATGTGATGTACGGTCAGTCTATTGATGTGCCAGCACTGGTAAAGAAGCCCGTTGTGCCTGCGCTGCATTAAGCCCCGCTGTGTAAGGGGAGCCCATATTGGCACAGCGCTGCGTTGACTCAAAGACCAGAGATACACTCTCAGACAGAGAGAGGGAGAGATGGCAACCAGCATCAGATGCTGCTGTATTCAGCTTTCAGTCTTGCTGCCTGTTTAACTGTGGATGTTGCCATCGATTTGAAATGTCACAGAGGAAGAACTTCTTGAAACTACCTGCTTGCTGTTTGGTGTGATGGATGTGTTGATCAAAGGCTGTGTAATGCGTTCTCTGTGAGCAGCGCATTTATTTAAAGGCGTCAAGCAGGGGGAGAACAGTAGTGCAGTAATATTTAACAGCACTGCAAAAACTGCAAAAAGTCATTTTTATATTCCAGAAATGCCAGCTGGTAAAACAGTTTGGATCTTGAGGGGAACAACTACAATTTTATACATTTTCATACTGTTAACAAATAAATTGTAGAATTGTAATCATCTGTGGAGTGTTGTGAGTCCCTCAGAAGTTTTTTTTTCTTTCTAGGAATTTGCCCGTCGAACTGGTTTTGTTCGACCACACAGCCAAACAGATGGGATTTATACAAACTTGTACAGATTCAAAACAGTGAATGCCCAAAATTAAAATAAAAAAGGGCAGACTAGTGTTAGAATGTATTATTCAAAAGATTTTCATGCTAATTTCAATTTTTGATAATATCTTTTGATAATATCTTTTCTCTGTTTTCTTCCATGAGCTTGGCCACAGAATAACAATGTTCACTGTCAATTTGTTTCAGTGTATGGTTAAGATTTCACAACTAAAGCTGCTTTTAACAAAATCCGCAGGACATTCCACAACATCTCCCATGTGTAACCTCTGCGACAAACACAGCTATGATGTAAAATGCTATTGTAAAAAAGTCATTGCATAACTGTCAGAGGAAAAGAAGAAGTACATTAACAAAAGTCTGAAACATTGTGGAGTAAAAGCTTCACTTGCTTCAGGGAGTTATTATGTAATCTTACTAATGCATTTCATTTCTATAGAGAGCAAGACATCAGTCATTGTTATTCCCCATTCATGTGCATTTTTGGCAGTGGTTTTCTCAAAAACACTAAGAGAAGAATTCCTCCAAGCATCCTCATATAAAAGGTCTAGTACACCAGATATGTTGTATTGTACAGGCACTACAGTCTGCTTAGGGATAGGGTACATTTTGAATGGATGGCGTAAACTACAATAAGCTTAATTCCAGACTCCAATATTACAAGTAAGCAATAGTAAGATCTGCTTGTACCTAAGGTACAAACTGCATCTGCAAAATGTGCACTTCACATCCTCATTTTACTTTTAACACCGCAGGCAATGCCCAACACTGGGAAGCAGCATGTCAGCATGTCAAGTATGTGGCCTGACGTCAAGGTGACCCGGTGAAATGGAAGATCATAGAATCACGGGTGGTAATAAATAAGAAAACATCGTGATCAAGTACTGTTATTAAGCCTAAATGTTACCTTGATAGAAATAAAAACACAAGTTGAAAGACCTGTTTAAGTAAAAGCAAAAAGTAATTATTTTAAAATATGCTCACTTTCTAAATTACTGGAGTAAGACTTAAAATATCACTTCACTTGTTAACTATAAGTGGAGCTTTAGCGTATATTTTACATGTGAGATCATTTATTTCCCGTGTGCTTTTTTTAAGGGATGTGTGTATGTATTTTTGCATGAGAGTGCTTCCATGCGTGTGTGCTCAGGGGATATTAGACACAGGCTGATGGGAGATGTCAGTCAAAGGAGGTGTTGGAAGATGGGGCGGGAGGAAGGTCAGAGGGCTGTCGGCATCGATCCAGCGTGTCGCAGTCTGAGCCGTTGGCTGGCTGTGTCCGTTTTGGTCAGATAGTGTTTGTGTGTGTGTGTGTGTGTGTGTGTGGAAATGTGTGTGTGCATTTATGGGTAGTATGTCTAATCACCGTAATTGCAATACCTTGTGTTGGACAACAAAGTCTCGATTAGCCATTTTATTACTGAGGCTCACTGATGTGGATTTTCTGCTGTGGGCATTCAATAGATGGATGTTAATTAACAAAAATCACTCTACAGTTTAGATTGATGAGGCTTAGTTAATTTACCTCATACAAAGTGTTCAGGTTATGGAAGATGGGTTACTGTGAGGGGAAAACAAGTCCTTCTTAAGAAGTTCAATATAATTACATTTAATGAATGGGTACAAGTGATATTCTCCTTTCAAAGAAGGGGTACGTTTAGGAATATTGCCAACATTGCCATTACTTTTAGAGAAGGGAAACAATTCTTTATTTATGCACTTAGTGTAATGTAATGAAAAATTGGGATTTTTTTTTTTTGCTGAATATTGCAGTATGAAGACCTGTCTTGCTTGATTTAAGGGCCATAATCTACTTAAAACTGGAATAATTTGTGTGTGTCTAAAACATTTCCTTTCTGTAAGAAACACAAATTTACTGTAGTTTGGAAATTGTAGCACTTTTAGTATTATTTGAATTAACCGTGTGGCCTTACATGTCACAACTATTACCTTCAGAAGAGGGAAAAGAAGTCTTTTTGTAAGGACATGTTACTATTAGCTTCTGAGCCCCTGTGGTTTCTGGAGACTTCCATTACTGAAGTGGCCTGGGGTGCCTGTGCCTCTAAAAGCTCCATGCAGGATGCGCTCCCATCAGACTGGCTGCCTGGAGGCCACCAAGAGGTCACATTGAATAGCATGTGTGGCGGAGCAGATACAGACATTGAAAGAAAGACAGAATTAGACAGACAGAGAGGGAGACTAACAACTAAAGGACAAGAGAACAAGCAAGCTGGAGAGAAACCAGACGCTAGCAAGGCTAATGAAAAGTCTGCACCATTTCCACATAATGTACAGGTGCTAATCTGCAGCCTGCTGTTCTCTACTCTCTACCCAAAATGCTGGTTGAGGCATCATAGAACAGCTGCTAATGGACTGAAACGAGGCTGAAACGCCATTAGGGTTATGAAACTTATGGCATACTGCTACTTTTCATGTAAAACACAGCCCATAAAATGAAAACATATAATTATTGAAAAATCGCGTTTTTTCACGTTCATGTTTTTTATTTATCTTTGATGCACATGTCCATATTGCAGGTGTGCAAACTAATATGCTACCATATGTTGTTTATCTGGGTGTTAATTGTTCATCGGGTAATACTTAGGGTAACAATTATTATTAATTGGATCACTTGGTCACAGCTGCTCAACTGTGATGGCACTATTTTACTACCTCACTTCTTTTTTTGAAAACGTATTACTCAGGAGGTGAGTTCTCAAGCAACTGCAAAAGATTGTTTTCAGTTCATATTTTCAACATAACACCTTCAAAGCACAGCTTGAACATGAAGCAGGCTCTTTTAAATGATATTAGTCATACACGTATATTGTCATATTAATGGTAAGTTGGGTAACTTTTGTGAGCCAGCGCCTACCTTTCATGAACAACTTAATGAGTACCATTTCTAATTCATTTTGACAGCAGTGGCAGCAGGCCAGTGGAGACTTGGACTTCATTCATATTCAAACACCTTCCAAATACTGTGTCGCCATGTCAGAGAGAGAGAGAGAGAGAGAGAGAAAAAAAAGAAGAAATAGGGCTTTTATTGTCATAGGAGTTAAAAAGATTGCCAATTTACACTCTAAGGAGAGTGGACATATTGCTGAAAGAGCATAAAATAGAAAGCTCAATTAGCACAGTCCCAGAGGGATGATGTTGATTTGGAGCTATAATATCTTACATACAGTATATAGCACAATAAATTATTAGTAAGTGCAATAATGTGCACTTATGCAGATGGTCAAGTGCTGAAGCAGAAACAAAAAAATACTTAGGTGTACATAGTACATAGATAGTTAGACTTTGTATCCTGCTGATACAAAGTCTAACTATCTATGTACTGTACTATGCCAACTATGTACTGTATGTGTGTGTTTACTTGTGTACATGTCTGAGTATGTACATTATATTTGGGACTTTGTTTTAAGATTAGGCTATAAAGCAAAGTTTCAGCAGCTGGGATCAGCTCTTTAGAAAAAGGTATCTGGCTCATACAACAGGCTTCTGGGTGGCAGTATGTATGTCTAGGTACACGTGTGTGTGAACAATACAGTAATCAGAGTGTACTGTACGTGCCTCACTGTGCGTATAACCATGCCAGGCTGTCGACCCTCTTTATGGTGGCTTTGTTCCTGAGCAACCATGTGAGAGATTGCGGTGAGTCAGTCAGTCTTGTTTACTTGCAAGACAGAACAACTTCCCTCCGACAACGACGGCTAAGCCCTTTCAGTTTTTACCACCTTGGCTCTCTGATGGAAAGACTTGTGGGATAGAAAACATGGAAACCTCAGCCAAGCATGAGAGCTGGTTTTCTACTCGATTAAACTGGTTTCATGGAGGACTCACACATAATATTGGCTGACTTGATGGACTTCCTGTCCCTCCTCAACCCTAACCCAACTATTTATCCAGTAGTTATGTATGATAAACTAATAATACCTGTCAATTTAATAGTAATATCTATTTTGGCTTTTTCTGTCAATGAATATTCTACTAACCAGTTGATAAAGAGTTGTTACATTATATTTGCTTTTCTTATAGCCCAGTGACAGGTGGGTTATCCAAAGTGAACAGCAGTTTGGCTTGGCTGAGAACTGATTTTTGAGCATTTGGCACAAGATATTGAAAAGAGGATTTTCACCTCGAAACGAACGTTTGACAGACAGAAAGATTAGTTTTCAACACATTAAATAAAATAAAAAAAATAAATGTAAAGATTAGGGATGTCTTCATCAAGTTTTTTTGCCCAACGATCCAGAGCCAAGTCCTTTAATGTTGAGTATCTGCTGATACCAATCAGATTTTGTTGTGCTTTATTATAGCTGATACTGATCAATTAAAATATCCCTGAATCAGCCCCTATACCAATCCTTAGGAATGTCTCTAGTAAAGTTCATTTGAAATAAATACATCCATAAATAGTAAATAGATCATACTAATAATCAACTAAGTAATAGATCAAAATAAGTTATTAATGGTGAAATTGTCTCATTGAATACATTACATACTATAGCAATTCAATTACTGCTGTTTTCCTGGAAGAAAACTGTGTTTGTCTGCCAAGAAAAAGAGCAATTAAAGTCCAGCTTCTGTCTCCTAAATGTTTGTGACAGCGGCCTCTTGGATTCTTTACCACCTTTACTACCTCTGCTGAGTTAGAGGTATTTACACTGTGTGTGTGTGAGAGAGAGAGGGTAGAGAGACACTTAGGTAGACTGAGGGAGAGAGAAAGAGTGAGAGAAACAGGTCATGAAAAAGAAGGAGAAAGGGAGACAAAGAGAGTTAAATCGAATGATTAATAGACTGAGTAAAATGGAGTCCATCCAGCAAACGCAGACTGTTGTCGAGCTCACACTTTAAACCACTAAAATGCCTGTTTATCTTGTCTTGGTTTACAGTCATGAATATTTCACACACGTTCAGCTTTGCATTATAAAAAAGAAAAGAAAAAAAGTACACATTTTTGCTTGCTGGATCTCACACTATTGCCCTTAATGAATGTTTATTTCCTGTATCCATGCTTTCTCCCACGACAAAATTTTCATGGTATTCTCTAAAGGACGTACAAGCATTTCACAGTCAGTTATTTCTGCCCTAAAATGAAAGCTTCGAATTAATAACAAGTTAGAGAAATCCCAGCATTTCAAAATGTGTGGTTGATTAGTCCAACCATGTACACAGAACCAGAGCGGGAGCACTCTGGATAATTGGGGAGGACTGTTTTGACCATCTATGAACTCAGTCCGAGTCGTGTTGGTCCCAAAAACTACAAATCCCGTATCAAAGTGAAGCATTGCTTTGATATTTAAGAGAATGTGATGTTAATATGAGGCCTGTTTGATCTGCGCTTCCTCTCTCTGTGCCAGACTCAAGTGTCATATCATTTTCCACCACACTCTCTCTCTCATTTCCACGCACACGCGCAAACACACACGTTGTCGCATCCACTCTGTCGCCTCAGTTATCCTTCCTTACATCTAATGGCAGCAGCTGGAACTTTGATTTATTCAGATTCAGGTCTTTGTAGACTCCCCAATAGAAGTCCCCTCTTCTGAGAATATGTCGCTTTTAAGTAATTTTGTCTCCATATTCATAAGGCTCTTGCTTAGCTTCTATATGAGTTTTGCTATCTAGGAGGCTAAAACTTCAAAAACCAATCACCTCACAGACTGAAACTTTTTCTCACCCATCTTACAATGACTTATCTTATTTCGGTCTTTAATTTAAGATAAATAATAATAAAAACTTTAAACAGAAATGTACCCAAAGTACAAAGAGATTATAGCAATGACCAAAAAGGTGTAGTCTGTAGTCATAACTTATTAAACCTAATTCAAAAGTTGGAACATTTCTGAACACGTTTCTCAGTCCAGACGATAAGTAATGTTAGTTATGCACATGCATACATATACAGCTATATCTATAATATACATGCATGCACCCACATACACAAATACAACACACATACTGTATACATGCACACATGCTTGCGTATGTGCATTCATGTGTGCAAAACATGTCACTTCATTTGTGCAATCATTTCTTTTTAGTGTTTGCAATTTTATAACCAAAGGCATTATAAGGTTCTTTGTCATCTGATTTGGTGATACTCTTATGGCTCTCTTTTGTAATATGAATACTGGGTTTGTATGGGTTTTGCATTTCCCTCTATATCTCTCTGTATGGAACACTAACTGAGCACTACATATTATATTACTGTAAATATACTCAAAATAGAAAAAAAGAAGCATCATCCCATTATGCTGTCCCCTCTTTGTGGCGCGCGCACACACACACACACACACACACACACACACACACAAACACATATAAACTTAGCCAAAAACTTTGGAGAACGCCGGTCTCCGCAGGCGTGGCTAAGTCATTGCTGCTTGTCTGAGTGATTGATAGCATTGCAGCTGGTCCCATCCATTCAGCTGTGCTGTATTATACACTTTAAGTGGGAAGGGCTGGCCTCTTCTCATTTCTTTTTTTCCCCTAAAACTGATATTCATTAGCAGAGAACTGTTGATGTGCTGTGTATCTGTGTGTTAAAGATAGAGTGACTCAAATTCAAGATGTCGTGTTGATTTTTTATTTATTTTTTGCCAATTTAAGTTGTTTTATAATAATACATCATAATATTTATTGATGGACGCATGTTTTTACTGAAACATGAGAAGGAAGAAGGACAGTACTGTATGCGTGTGTTTGTGTGTGTGTTTATGCACCTCTCTGTGACTTTGGCAAATGTGTGTGCATCTTCAGGACAGGCATCTAACAGATAGTCTTTCCACACTCTGAGGCCATTGGCAATCAGATGCTATGCAATCAGAAGTGATCTCAGCATTATCTGAGCCTTAGCAGACAGTTTTGAGTCAGCTCAATCAATCTCCATCCATCCAGTGCAGAAAAGCACCACCTCCAGTTTATTGGAGAAGGGCCCCGAGGAAGGGAGTTCACCAACGTGGCAAAAAACTACCTTCGGTCATTGAGCATTGAGTTTGAGCCAAGATGATGGTCCTTACAGAGAAGTATCTGCCAGTAGAAACCCCAGTGGACTTGAAAAAAAGCACTAGTCAACACTGAAACATCTTGGAAGTGTTCAGTGAAATTGAAGCATATTTATTTCATCAGGAACATGTTGAAGGACTTTAGAGGGAAGGTAGTAACTTGCAGATGTAGGACATTGTGTTGCACACAGAGCAACACTTTAGGCGAGCCAGAAAATGTTGGATGCTGCGATTCTTTTAATATTATTTTTGCATAAATTAGTTTCTTGTGGGAGCGAAATAAATTAGCTCATCGTTTAGAGGGAGGGGGAAAACAAAGCATGGCTCCGGTGGGGCGCTCGGCACGTAAAATCAATGATGATTTGTGCAACAGCTTCTCGAATGGCGAGGCAGTGGGCCGCATGCTGATATAGGCTTGCTGTGCATGACAGTGCTTGATGGATGGATGAATAGATGGATGCCCACAAGTAGCATTACCACCCAGAACATCCCTCACACACTAATACAGGCAATGACTGAGGCATATGCAAGCAAACACTAAGTACAGTATTCACCAAATACAACATAAAAAAAAAAAAACATTGAGTACAGAAAAAAAAATTACAAATTATTTAAATTCGGATGTTATTTCACAAATAAAGGGAGTGCTATTTTGTTGTAGACCTTTACGCAGACAGTTCAGTTTTCCCTGCCAAATCTTTGGATCACACACTGACATAAGGAATACTTAATAGGTGCAATGGTCTGCTTTAATGAAATGGCAACGCACTCGCCAGTCTGATGGAAAACCTGTTAACCCTAAAGAGAGACAGAAGCAGGGCAGGGAGCCATCTGAACAGACAGTGTTGCTTAGTGGATGCAGAATGTTGCTCAATAACTGAGCTATAATTAAAGATTTTCATACAGCCAATGTTGATGGGATAGAAGACGTACAAGTGCTCAATAACACTGTGCACATCACTTCTTGTAATATTAAAAAAAAGCCAGGATAATCTGTTTGTTGATCACTAATGTAGCCAAAACAGAGATTATGTTTTCTCTATGTTGAGTGTCCTCATTTGCTTTTTGCTGTAGAGACCAAAAAGCAGCAAAAACAATAGGAATCAACTGTGATGATTATGACCAGAATGTATTTTTAAATATGCAGATGATGTATTGACCTTTTACTTTGCTATATAAGGATCTTTGGTAAGCAACGTGGAACATTTTGGTTCCACGTGTACAGTTTTGTTCTTCTGTCCTTCATTATTTGCATTGATGAAATCATTATTATTATTAAGAATGTCAGGTATATTACTGGCTAATAAATGTGGGCTAAAATGAAAAATAAATAGTCTCTGCAGGCCTAAACACTGAAAATAAAAATACTCACTGTAAGCATGGATTAAACACAAGACAAAGAAGCACAAACAGATTTTACATACTTCACAAAGTAAACATTCTGTCAAATTGCACGTCTTTTAAAGCTGTCAAAAATGTGCTCAGATACTAACACTGTGTTACCTCCTGTCTCCTACCTATCATAGCCACTTGTGTACAAGATAATAAAGGGTTTTCTTAGCTTGTTAGCCTTGAAGACAGGATAATGAGCATTGCCTCAGGCATGACTCAGCCAATATGTAGGTGCTCCCGCCTGCAACTGTGAAAGAGTGTGACGAGTGTTTTTCTTCTGCTTGTTGTAAGTCATACAGAGTAGAGCAGCGTCTACCCTCGAGAGACCCCGGGAGGCTCCTGAGGTTGTGTTTTGAAAGATCACGAGGTTGAAACACTGATGGGTAATTTGGTTGAACCGTTTGTTCTTGTCAAACCTTTTGTACTGAGGTCTTACACACTGTCTTATAAAGGTTTATTTGCCTGCGGAGCACAAGGCTGACATGAGTTCAATTTGCACTTGTCATCCTCTTTTATTGCTGATGGGTAAAAGGGTTGTATCTTCAATGTTGCAGCAATCCAAAAAGGTAGAAAAACTACTTTCTGCTCAGTAAGACAACAAACATTCTTCCATCATGGGTTCCCCCATCTCAAAATAAATAGGTTTTGTGCTATGTATCTTCTGGGAACCCTTCTTGTACACTGTGTTATGGTAAATATGTGACTCTTGCTTTTCCTTCTCTTCTCCTGCATTTACCTTCCCTTCAAACCTCCCTCTCTGCTGACTGTGTCTTTCCTCATTTCTTATTCTGTCACCACTGTTATTTACCCTTCCACTTCTGATTTCTTCTCCGCCTCCATTCTGATTTGTATGTCTCTCTTTTCCTTCTAACCCCACCTTATATGCATCTACCCATGTCCATTTCATCATCTGTTCCAAATCTCCTTCATCTCCACCCCATGTCCTTGCCACTACCCGGCGTCCTTCCACTCCTGACCGCCTTCCCCTGCAGGTATTCCTTCCAGGATGAGGAGGACATGTTTATGGTGGTGGACTTGCTCTTGGGAGGAGACCTGCGCTATCACCTCCAGCAGAACGTCCACTTCTCAGAGAGCACTGTCAAACTCTACGTCTGTGAATTGGCCCTGGCCTTGGGATACCTCCGCACCAAGCGCATCATACACAGGTGAGATGTTTTCTCTTAATTTCCTTCCTCTGAACCCTTTCTTTGTAGTTCATTAATAATGCAGAGAAGGGTTTGCTGCGCCCTCTATCCACACAAATAACATGAGAGAAAGATTCTTTGACTGGTTGCCCCATTATTTCTCTTCCTGATACAGTACATGTCCCCCTGCTGCCTCTCTCCCTTGTTTTTCACTACAGAGTTTGTGCACTAAGTACCCTGGTGTTCTTTTCTCCTTGGCTGTCCACTTTCATATTATTTTCTAATATGACTGCTCCACCACTGTGCAGAAAGGTCAAGCTGTCTTGACATGAAGGTTACACCTGACACAACAGTTTACCACGAACTGCAGACTATGGCCATCATGAAATGCACCAGTTCTGTCTACGCTGCTGTGCCTCATTTAATTTGTAAAATGCAGGTTAAGTGCATTTTAGGCAGAAATAGCTGCTGCTATGGCAGAGCCACCGACTTGCTTGGCCAAGGAAGACATGGCTACAGCCCAATTTTATTATTAAGTTATTATAAGTTGTTGAAGTGACTCAAAGAGCTTGGGATATCCTGTTACAGCCAATGATACTGCCAAAATACATTGAATACATCGAGTGAGCGAAAAAGTTAAAAACTGTGCCTCTCTTCCTGATGCGCTAACCCCTTGAGACTTCCTTACTGGAAACACATAACAAATCTACCTCATTCATATAAGGGGCAATGGAGACATGATACACAACTAGAGCAATCCTGTCTCATTCTAAATATTCAAGTCAGAGAATTTCCCCTGTTAATGCAAACTCAAAACATCCTCCATGTTTACCTGTTGACTTGGTGAATTCAGCATAACGTACATTCCACAACACTAATTCCAGCTGTACAACAACAAAGTTATTTCATACTCACCGCTCTGTTGATCTCTTAACACAAATACTGTTTTCATTCACTGATTAATTCTAGCATTCCCGTTATTCTTGATCTATCTTAAGCTTTACAAGTCACATTAAAAGTCCTCCAAGACCATAGCCTTTCCTTAACCTTAATTAAGTGCTTTGCGTTGCCTGAACATAACCATAAAAACATTAATTGTGCTTATACTATTGATAAATGAATACACTAAAGGAAATACACTGATGAGCATTATCATATTAGATATGCTCAAAATAATTTGTTGATAAAAAATAGAATCTGAGAGGAATTAAGTTTCTTACAAAAAGTATTTGCTGATGAAAATTAGTAATCTGAACATCATTTGTAGGAGAACTTCAGATACAGAAACACATACTTAGATATACATACTGCAGGCTACCAAAGCACAACATGATGTATACTTTTTGCCTCTTAATGGCTCTTACAGTACTGCAAGTGCATACATTTTTAGCATGGACGACCAGTGTAGTGCATGAGTAGTGCTTTGCTCCAATCTGTGAGGCACTGTGATGTCCATAGTCCATCCACTGCTTGGACTTACTCCTCCACTCTGGTAACTGAACAAAGCGGTAAACACAGAAAGAGAGGCCTTCTCAGTTCATGACTAATAGGGAACATCACTGCAACAGAGAACACTAATTTATCAACACCCCCAGATAACAAATTACGCCATTTAACGTAAAGCACACTACTTGCTCTTGTCCACGCTCTTAAACCTCTACAGGAAGGAGGGAGAGACTGAAATAAATGGGACAGATTATTAATTTGCTTATTCATTCAGGCCATTGAGGGATATGAATATTTAAATTATGTTTTCTATTTTAGTGCTGGAAAGGACAGACTTCCCACTTGATGTGCAGGTGTTGGGGGCGTTTGTTTAGACGGAATCAACATCTTTTCAATCTGCATTCATTAGCTTCAAATAGGAAGAGGAGCTGAAAGTAACTCTCAGCTCATCTCTATGGAAATTGAATATATAATTTCCTCCCTCAGATGTGGACGTGCTGACTTTGGTACGGAGATTGAATACACTTAAAGCCTTCAGAATGCGTTTGTGTGTGCTCACACCTGTCTATATGTGTGTAAATGCAGGATGTACACATTCTACTTCCGTTGGTCTTTGATGATTTTGATGATAATGAGGGGAGTAATGACGATAATGACATTAATCACATGCAACATGACGATACCGTAATTATGTTATTTACAAGTTTGATCATGACTACGACAGAATATGCTTGGCAGTAGTTTGGTTCAGTATGATGGCTAGATGTCCACATTAGTTAAGCTAAGCTTTATTTACTCAAGAACTCTCACTGAGATAAAGATCTCATTTCAAAAAGAGACCTGAGAACAAATTACATACTGCACAAGTTCACAACAAGACGAATCAGTCACAAAAAGCAGTCATCTCACACACACACACACAGTAATTAAAACAATCACAAATATTATTTAGAATATAAGTAAATGGAACTTTAAAGTCCCCCGGGGAGTCTCTAATTTCAATTTGTGTCACAGTTCATTCCAGTAGTACCAGAAACAAGTCCTCCCAAGTTCAAAGTTGGCATGAAGAACCTTTTAAGCTAACCTATTCTGTAATCTGGTGTCATGGTCATTCATTTTGAACTCAACTAAGGATGTTAAATATCTTAGAACCTTAGATAGCATGGCCTAAATAAAAACACAGGTATGCAGACTGCAACCTGGAGAAGGGCTGGTTCTGGTAGACGATGGCATACATACAACATAGTATCATCAGCATAAAAACTGTCATGGCAGTGCTCAGTTGGGAAATAAATATTATTTATGTGCAGAGTAAATAGCAAGGGGCCTAATATTGATCCTTGTGGGATACCTTTATTAACTATTTGGGCACTTGATTTAAAACTACTGGCAACAACTAGAGTCTATGGATCCCACTTGTGCTATAGGCAGTGATTTAAAAAAAAAAAAAAATTTAAATCAAGAATATGAATAAAAGTTATTTTATTATCTTAGAAATTGCTAAGTTTAGATATAAGGTTTGGTGTGGTCCATGTCAGGGTAAAGATCTTGGGGTGGGGTGGGGGTGGGGGGGGGTTGTAACTGTAACTATACTGGGATCCATAACATGACAACAGCAGCAACAACAACAGACATCTCTGTGTTTAGTATTGCTAATTATTTTCAATAATGAGCTCTTGCACTGTATGCTACTGTATGGCAATATGACCAATCTCAAGGGAGTGGGGACAGAGCAACAATGAGGTTAACAACAGCAGTTCAGCTCATCTTGACAGAGCCAGGATGGAAAATCAATGAGAGGGCAGCGTCATCATGGGCATGAGCATAACGTATGATGCAAAGTGGAAGTTAATTTAATTCCACTGTGTAATTCAATGGAAATGGATTTTACTTGAAACCTAAAAAGTGTTTATAATACTTATATTTAAATAAAACTATATCAGTTTGCTAATGTTAGTGGTATGTTAATGTTGAGTTAAATTGTAAAGTTATACACTAAAATCTTTTAAAAGTTAAATGATAATTTAGGTTTATTACAACTTGGGTCTTATTTTCATGTTTTGTCCACCTTCCGTATCGGTTATGATAACTTTGTACTGACCAAAGTAATTGCTGAGATTTGGGAACACTGTGGCATCGCTACAGTGAAGTGAGACGAGGCAAGATGGGTGGTCTGTTACAGTGCATTGTGTAGGGAGCAGGAAAAAAAGGACCCAAACGCAGACAGTGCAGGAAGACAGGAGCAGTCCAAGGATTTATTTAACACATACAAAATAAATTTACAAGCTGGTACTGGCAGGCGGGAAGACAGGCAACAGGTAAGCAGGTTCGTAAGCAGAAAACTAGTAGTCCAAAGAAGCAGAAAATCAGCAGAATGAAATGACAAAGAACAAAAGTGGACTCGGGCAGGTGCGTACTGGGGAGTAGGTGTGGATAATCAATGACACATGAGGGCAGAGAGAGACAAGACAAGACAAGTTGACTTTCAAAATAAAACAGGAAACAGAACAAAAGACTAACAGCATATAACACTGATGATCAAGTTACAAACAAGCTAACACTTACGTCAGATTATCTATACATTGTTATTATTAATGAGGTACCAAGTCGTAATAACCAGAGTTATGCCTTATATTAATGTTTTCTTCATGATAAGAATAATTAGCCTAGATAAAGAAAACTTCACTCAGTGTACAACTTGCTACCATAAGTTGAAAATTGAACCCATGTTTTTATAGACATATAAATTCACATTACATTCCACCACACGTTATGTGTCATACTACAGACCATTTTCTAGTCTAAATAATTTTTGTGTGGGCAAACATATTTTAGTGAATGGAGTGTGGATTTGCATTTTGAGACATTGTGCTCAGAATATGATCAACCTCAGGGGTGTCATATATCTGGCTCAACCTAATTCGGGGTTGGTTAGTCAGTGTTTTTAACCCTAAGCTCTCTGAGGAGTTTGAATTATTAACAACAGAATGAGTCTCAATTAGATGACATCTTCAGAGACTTGATGAGTCTCTCCAAACAAGTGGAAAGATAAATGGCAAGTGTGTGACAGGGGAGGGCGTGTGTGTGTGTGCGCGCGTGCGTGTGCGTACGTTTATCTCACAACAATAATCTCTGGCTGAATCCTCAAGTGCATTTTGTTGCTTTTCCTAGAATCCTGGTAATGGAAAGACTTTCATGTTGTCAGGTAGCAGACGCTCTTAACGAGTCAATCTGCCTCACTGTTTAATTTAGGAAACACACTGCCCATTAAAGTGGTTAAGGGACTAATTGTTTGGTCAATCTATCAGAGATGGATAGAGCAGCTAGACCTCTGTTTACAGTTAAGATGGAAGTTCATTTTGTGAATCAGAATTGTGGAATCTCACAGTGAAACAGGTACAATCCGTACACTGATGTAGTAGTGCACTGGTTCGAAGCATTACTGTGTTGCATGAAGTTCAAACAGCCTTTAAAACAGATTCTCAGTATTTAAACAATCTGTTGAAAATGGCCTAAATGAATAAAACCAAGCATTTACAAGATGCTGCTATTGCAAAGTGTTCTCTTTTATGAATTATTTTATAGAGTACAGTAGCTATGTCTGTGCCATGCACTTTATATTTGTTGTTTGTGTCTGTTCAAAGGGGAATAGCAGTCATTTTAACAATGAAAATATATGATTTTTATAATGTGTTGATAGGTGGCTAAAGACTAAAAGACTAAAACAATAATAAGTATTGTCTGTGTTTCGAAAGTAGTTTATTCCTCTGCGCCATAAACCTCAATTATTGTCCAAAAACTATTAAGGAGCCACACTGTTGCACTGGGTGACATGTTCTGTTATGACCATGAACATGGGTATTGCAGTTTATTTTGACTCAGTCCCACAAACACCATTCTGCTGCTGTATATACTCACTTGAGCACCAAATGTGTATTAATCCACAGCTGAAAATAGTCCCCAACAAATGCAGTATTTACTCCTGTTTGAGTAAAGTTTGCCAAAAACTACAGTCCTCAGCTGTGTATACTTAGCAATGGGGCGATTTTAAAGATTTTCATCTTCAGTTGAAACAAATGGGCGTGGGGCTGACAGGCTAGGGAAGTCGGAAAGTATTGAGAGACGGACTAACACATTGTTGGTTTTGTTTTTTCCATAAAAAACTGTCCAGTCTATTTATTCAGATTCCTATTTCTTATCAAATGAAATGAAGCGTGCTGAGACCCAGCTGTTGCAGCAGTAAGCCTATTTCAGCCAAAGAGGACTCTCTTTTGCAAGCTATGATCTCTTTTCCCCATCTCTTCTCCCTGCCTCTCTCTCTCACACACACACACACACACACACACACACACACACACACACACACACACAGTGCCTTTCCTTCATAATCTCTCATTATCGCTCCCCCTTTTTTCCCTCTTGTGCTATTTTCTCTACCTACAATACTTTTATTTCTTTCCCATGTTCTTCTCTTCCTCATCCTCATTTCTGAGTCTCCGTTGCGCAGGATCTGTCTTCTTCTCTGAGGAAGTGGCACAAAGTGTAGCTCTGCTTCAAATAATTTATCCCCATCTCCTCTAGAGGCCTTTTGCCAAGCTGCCAAAGGGGAATATGGTCTTAATTCACCTATCTGGTTAATTGAAAGTGAAAGGGGGGAAAAAAACAGTCTCAGTGGGTCTTTTCATGGATGGTTCTTAAAATGAAGAGATAATATACAGTAACTGCAGACTGCATGGAGGCAGACGAAGTCGTTACTCTTACTCTCCATCAGCTGCTTGAAATGGTGACGTTTGTCAAGTCTTCAAGTGAAGTATTCTTTATTCATGGACTGTGTTAATGTTTTATTTCCCAGCAGAAGAAGAAAAAAGAAGAACCAGGAGGGAGGGTAGGGAGGGAGGGACACTCTCACTTTCATAAATGCAGATTAAGGTGCCAGCTGGTGCCAGCTCTCTGATTTCCACCACAAAATGGTGAATTGAGCATTATCTTTGTCGAAAAATCTCCCTCAGCTCAACCCAGCTCACAACAGCAGGTTAGCCGATGGGAGGAGGTTTGCACTGTGAACATGATAGAATGTTTACTAGCTAGTCTGCTCCAAAAACATCACTAATTGCCTGCTTGTGTATCTAACTCATGTGCCTGTCTGTAGGAGAAAGAAGGAGCAGAAAGGGAGACAGAAAGAAGGTGATACAGAATATATTTGATAAAGAATCAAAGGACCAGGCAGAGAGGGTGGAGAGAGCTAACATTTTGTGTAACACTCCTTGAATGTTTCTGACTCAGTGAATTATTCATCACTGATAATTGTGATGTGAGTTTTGGCCTTGGCTTTTTAGTGCCGACTGGCTGCTTTCAGTGTCTGCTCTGCACTCCCTCCGTCTCCCAAAAATCAGCTCCAAATTAGACGGGGGACTTGTCAAGCCCGACTTTTGTCAACCAGACGCACTCAGTGTGTGTTAATGAATAAGGAATGAACATCTCTCAGCTCAAAAGTTGCTACTGTCATACACACACACACACACACACACACACACACATTTACCAATGTGCGTAAACATGATGACACACACACACACCTGTGCCGTTCTCACACTTGTCAGAGCTGCTTCTCTTTAACAGAAAGAAGAAAGGGTGAGAGAGAGACGCAGCACTTTGCTGGGTTGGAGCTGTTAGCCTCTGTGGGTCTAGTTGGGCTTTCAATTCACGTTCAAAGGCAGCCGCTGTCTGACTCGATCTCCGATGGCTGGTGGGCGTGGGTGCTTAGAACTGAGGGGTTCTGACACTGTGTGCATCTGTGAGCGTGCGCATATTTCTACGCACAAACTGTGTATCACTTGTGTTCATGTGTGTTTATGTGTGTGCTGCTTGTTTTGAGTGTCGTGATGTAGCTGAGCTGTGGGCTTTCTGGGGCTTCCAGAGCTCCTCCACTCTCCTTTGTGAGAGGGAGAGGCACAATCCCTCCGCTTTTATTCTAGAGTGGGGAAGAGAGCTACTAAAGCAGCAGAGCCATGAAAGAGCCTCTGATTAAACTGCCTGCAATCTATGCCCAGAAAACCAGTCCCACCAATTTCATTGTAGCAGCTATGGATTAAAAAAAAAAAAGTGAATTAAAGTAGAAATCCAATAAATAATAATAATAATAATAATAATAATCTTTATGTATAGAGCATTAAAAAATTAAAGATTTTTATATGGCTGAGAACAATCCATAATTTTTTTTCTAACGAACTAGGGCTGGGTATAGAACCTAAATGCTTTTGTACTTGTGGTACAGTCCGAAATGTGTCCGTGGCACAGAGCATCAAAAACAATCAAGTAAACCTGAAACAATTAGTCTATTAATCAAACAGTTGATTGACAAAAAATTTTGATTAGCGATTAATTGTTTAAGTCATTTTTAAGCAAAAATGCCAAAAATTAAATGGCCTTCAAATGTAAATATTTACTGGTTTTCTCAGTTGTCTTTGTTAGTAAACTGAATGTTTTGGGGGTTTTGGAATTGGATTTGTCACAATTTAATAAAATAAAATAAAAACATTTTATAGACTAAAGAATTATTTGATCAATAATGAAAATAATCATTGCAGCCCTCCTATCGAGTACCAAAAGCTGGAATTAAATGTCTGGTAAGATTTGTAATTTTTAGATCAGATTGTTCCTGATTTAAGTGAAACGTTCTTGTTCTTGCTTGTTTAGACAACATTTGAGAACTAAAAAACTAAATTAAAAAAATAATAATAAATAATTAAAACAAATAATTAAAAAAATGTTTTTTTAAAAAACGTGTACATGTACTCTCAAATAAGCTATTGAAAAAAGTATTGTTTTGGTATCTGTACCAAAATTCAGGTATCATATCAGCACTAATATCTGTAAATTTCAGACAAAACCCTAAATTCAACTAAAAAGGATCTCTGTGTGCTCCACTGACAACAACTGAGCTGATTTGTAGACAGACAGTATGTGTCTTAGTGTTTTTATCATCAAATGTGATTATTTGTCACTATCATCAGACTGCTTATCTGCTTTTATTCCCTGAAAATCCACTGGGAGCTGCCTCACAGGTCACATCTAATGGAAGGGAATAGAGTCTTACTTTACAGGTGTGTGTGTGTGTGTGTGTGTGTGTGTGCTTTCTAATGATCTGAGTGTGTGGCTGTGTGTGTGTGTATAAGCCTCCGCTCTCAGGTGTGTTGGCCCGCTCCAGTATCAGTGTGGTATCATATGACCAGGTACAGGGTTCAGTTACCCCTCTGCCTCTGATAGCAGGCTGTAATGAGGCCATTAGATCCTGGTAATAGCTTGTAGGGCCAGTCAACCGAGAGAAAAGCTGAGGGGATCAGCTTGCACCGAATTCTCCTGGCCCTTCGTCCCACTCCTCACTCAGAAGAGCGCCAAATTTTTACCTCCAATCTTCCCTTTTTCTGTTGCTCACGTCATTCCTTTTTCCCTACTTGCTCAATTAGCTCTTTTTACTCTCTGCCTCTCTCTTTTAATTTACCCGCAGCTCTCTGTATTGCCTCCCTTCTTTCTCTGTCTAGTCCAAGCCGTCTCATTGGCTCTCCACTTCATTTTCTCAATTTATCCATATAAAATAGTACTATACATTCTGTTTTTTCTCAAATTGTCACTATCCCCCCTTTTCTCTTTATCTCTCTCACTCAATAAACGTATAAATGTCTGACTTACTTGCTCAGTTCACCTTCTCCCTCTTAGTCTGGCCTAAGTTACAAACTATTTCTCTCAATTCATCACTTTTACCTTTTCCGCCTCCCTCTCTTGGTTTCTCTTTATATATTTTATACCTCCACTTTTTTATCTCCTTCCTTGTCTTTCGGTTCCTCTTCTATTTTTTTATGGCCAAGTGATTCATACACAGCTGTCAATTCATATGTAAAACACTTTTGATTATCATAATGTTTTCTTCACTTTTTACTCAGATGAAAAAAATAAAAATGTCAGAAAATCAGAGAGTCAGACAGGACAGGATAATGTGCACCTGAAAGAGCTACACTTTCATGTACTATAGCAGTGACAAAGAATGACTGATGATTACAAATTGCTACCTCGTAGTTTAGTGAATGTCAGTGCACGGTGCAGGATCTGAGTTTAGAAGCTGAAGTAATACACTTTGTCCAAATCCAGGCGCCCACACAGTCACACACTACAACAAGTTTACTTATTGAAATATTTCCCATTCTTTTTTTTCCCCCATCACATTTCATCTGATAGAATAGTGTAACTCTTTCATCTCATACGCCTTTTTTTGTTGTTGTGTCATCTCTGAAAGCACCCGGTTCAAAGTGGGAAACGCTTGCAGATGGTTGAGGTGTCAACCTGGCCAAGCAGTCACACAGCGCTGGTGTGACCGGAGCTGCAACAGACCCATCTGTTTCTCAGCGCTAATAGATGCTGCATAGCAGTTATACAGGCTAATAAACACAGGAGGAACTGATATACGCAGGGGACAACTCTAAGTGCTTTTTCAAGTCTTCTCTTTTACTATAGAAATGGACAGTAAGTCATATAGATCAGTTAATTTAAAAGCTTCATTCAAATCAGTGACATTGTGTTCAGTAACATAGTGTAGAAAACATACAAGTCACTACATACAATACACGCTGCATGCAAACAATTGAAAGGAAATCAATGGGAAAATGCATCTCATTGAGACGACTTCTGAAGAATGTTTCGAATATTTTTTTTATAACTATAATCACAATCATAGCCCTCCTGGAGCTGCGATGAACACAGGACAAACACTAAAGTCTCTAGCTGAGTCAAGAGAAAAAAAAAATCCTGTGAATATTAGCACTGCTCTTTCCCTAGACATCATCATCAGAGAGCTGTCTGACCTACTTCTCATTATGACTTTAGTTGGTAATTGCTGGGTAATTCTTTTATGTCAGCTTCTATGAAATGAAAATAGAATTTAATTAACGGATCATTAAAGTGAATGCAACTGAGAAACTGTGTGCATTGATTGTGACTGTTAGAATAGGCTTCATAAGTCTCTGAGGTTTATAAAATATTGACAATTTTAATGCAAAACCGCTATTTATAAAGGGCTGAGCCCATGAAGTGTGTCTGAGACTATTCTTTCATTTGTTCTGTTTTGTTTTAAATAAATCTCATTATTTCTTGTATCTTGTAACATAATGCTTATTTATTTATGTTACAAGCAATTTATGTATTGCTTGTTTAACTGAGAAAAATGAGTAATGCAGCCCCATACACCAAAGACATAAAATCAGAAATCAACTCTCGGCTTTGTGGAGCATTTGGAAGTAATAATTTGCAAAGACATCAGTGTGTGACGAGGAGAAGTAGCTGACAGTGTTGAACTACAGTACGAGTTTTGACATGTACATGCCTTGGCTCTCAGACACATCCGCTTTCCTGTCATTTTCCATCGCTTCAGCTAAATCTGTTGCAGCCTTGCTAATGTTAGCTAGTGTTTCAAACCAATACGGCTCCAGACCACAGCAGTTTTTGAAAATGTGAAGGGAGCATTTCCAGACTGAAACAGGTGATAAGTTGCTCTTTAACGTCCAATGTCAGAGGTACAGGTCAGTCATGGTCATCCTCATCACCTCTGCCTCTACGCCACCTCCTAATGAGCCTCGCTTTGCTTTATCTCTTGAGCCAGTTGTCTCAGCCCCTCCTTGTCCTGTGGCTTCACAATGGCAGCGTGGCCTTTAGCCATAAAAGAGGCTTCCTTGTTCTCACTTACAGCCTACTTTTTTAGCAGCGACAGGCGCCCCTCCTGTCTTCCCCTAGTGCCAGCCTTTGAGGCAAATGTCAGCTAATTAAGGCTTACATGGTCGACCTTTCTCACCCCCACCTGAGCCCGTGCCATCCGATCCGCCGGCGCACCCAAGAGCCGAGCTCCATGCCACAGGTCGTCTCCACGAGTGTGCCGCAGAAACACACACACATGCACACACGGGCACAAGCAAAACACAGGTCAGTGTGGCCTTTGATATGCTAAATACTGCTGGGTTCCTACAGGGCAGTAGACTCAATTAGAGGAGACACTCGCTGTCTAAGACTGAGGATGCACAGTGTGTTGGCTGTCAGCGGGGGCTGCCTAAAAGATGATGTGTGTGTGTTACAGTGCTACAGTCTCCATACTATTGTGACTCACCAAAACACATGAATGTCCGCTTGAATGTCCTTTAATTCCTATTGCTGCTTCTATTGCCGATTTTCTTTTCTCGAAATCTGCATGGTGTATTATTTTGTTCCAACAAACCAAGTCTCCTACAACAGAAGGTCATTTAAAATACAATGACGCCTCTGTCAAATGGTCAAATGTTTTAGGTGTCATAGGAGTCATTCATTTGAACTCCCTTACTGAAATCCATCTGCTGCTAGCCTGATTGCAAATCAAATCATATTAAAAACACACACTTGAGAATGTTTAGGAATTGCATCATGACTTCACCATCCCTGCTACTGTACACACAATAGGTACTTCTCAGACGTCTTCATTCCGTAATGCTGATGTCAGTTTCAGGGTGTGGCGATTGTATAAATGAATCCTGCCTTTGATCATCGAGCCCAAATGGAACATTTGAGAAGGGCGCTGAATATTGAATATCGTCTCTCCAGTTCAAAGCATTTTTAGAGCTGTAGGGATACGTTCCAGAGACGAGAGAGCAGAGAGAAGCCGAGAACACACTGTACACTTCCACTCTTTTAGTCTGCAGCTACACACATGCATCAAGAAAAGGACAGATGAAAAAAAACATATGTCTCATATGTCTTACGAGAGGATGGTAATTATCGGAATCTGACGCTGTCCAACACTTTAAGTGTGTGTGGTTGTGCATGCTTGTCTGTGTGTGAGTGAGTCTATGTTTCTGTGTGTGACTGGGGACCAAAAAGATGAAATGCAAAAAAAAAAAAAAAGTATTTAAGCACATGTGTTATTAGGAATAGTCTGAGGGGCAACGACAATGTTAGGATATGAAAGAAAGAGAAAGTTGACAGTGTCAAGGACAGATAAAGATCAGTGAAAATGAGGAAAGAGGAGAATAATGTCGCTTTGAATTAAAATAAAATGCCAGGAGGGCCGTCATTGGGCACTGAACTGTTCTTTGAAGTGGCTGATTGTCAGTCAGGGACCTTGGTATTGTTACTGTTGCCTTTACGTCACTGTGAAACAATCTGGGAATCGTCAGTCTTCGTTGCTCTGAAATCTGTTGTTAAAATGTATTCTCCTCTCTATTAATTTACGTTCTATGGTTCTGGTACATTGCAGAGTATTTAATAAGCCATCCCTAGTGCTTTACTTTTACGAGAAGAGAAGGGTGATTCAGAAAGGAGAGCACTTATCAACAAATGTGTGTAATCAGAACAACAAAAAGACATGAGTAGCCGAATGCAAAATGGTAAATGTCACTCTTTTGCATAAATACAGAAATACAGTGCACCAAAACACGTTCTGGGATGACTAATGGCTCATTTTCCTGTCTAAAACGACTTCAAAAGACGTTGATTAGCTAAGCGTTTGTATTCAGAAAAAAAGGAAAGCGTATTAATGACATTTCTATGAAAGCATAAAATTGCAGGAACAGGAGCATATATATAGCCAGAATTCACTGTACCATTAAGGTATAAGTATACCTTTGTTTGTGTACTATATTTTACGTAACTTATTTTCCTCATAAAATCTCTGTACAGTGGTGAAGTCTTAACACCAGATCCAATACATCTTTTAGTGTACAGGTAGATTCCTGCTTCCAAGAACAGATTCGGCTTCCAGAACAATTTGGAGTAACTGTGTTGCTTCTGGATGTCATTTGGATTTATGTGGTGTCAAAGAAAAATATAAAAACAAAAAAACAAAAAATAAGCGCAGAAAAACAAACATCTGCTTGTTGAAAAATGGGAGAAAAACAGAAAACACAAAAGGATGATGAGAAACAGGCCGAAGCCGTGACTTTAGTAAGAGCCTCAGTCTACACCTGTTCCTCTTCTCAGGTGTCTCAGCTACTCCCACAGCTTAACCTGCTGTCCCTTCTTCCCCCTCAAAAGTATTAGATATTCATTTGTTTTCTTCACATGCCTGGCTCAACAGTAGTGCCAATTTAAAGTCTCGATCTGCTGTATTATATGTCAATTTTTGTCATTCACTGAATCGAAATGATTCGACACAATAGTGAGTCAGCCTACTGTATATTCACCTCCTGGAAGCGTTTACATTTGATGACCAGGAAGTGTGTTGTTTTAAGACGTCAGCAGCAGCAGCATAAAAAGTGGTTTGTTTAGAATAAGCAGAAGAACTGGGTAATTAATATGAGCAATGTAACCTCCCTGGCAGGACAGACAAAGAGGAGAGTGCCACCTACAGAAACTCAAACGTCATCAGCAGTAAACAAGACATCAGGGTACCACCCACACGGTTTTATTTACAGGTAAACTGTGGGAAGTGCGGTGCTGAAACACGAAAGCCTTATTGTGCGTGCTTACTACTAAAGATGTCATATTGTGTATTGTAGATCACCACTTTAAAGCCCATTTTTAACGATGTGTCTCATGGGACCAAATGTGTGACGATGTGATGAGAGTGGGGTGACTAATGTTCAGTGATGTCAGCAAAATCAGACCAGTGGTGTCAGACTGAGATGACACCACTGGTCTGATTTTGCTACATTTCTGTGCTGTGTTCAGTAATCCCTCTGACTGGTCTAATGGGGTCACTATAATTGAAAGTCAAAAGTTAGATGCTTATCTAATTTGAATAAAAGTGTAAGGCGTGATACATGATGTTACTGACGACATTCCAACAAGTTTTAATACCTAAACAACTAACCAGGTTGTTTGTCAGTGCATTCAAAGTGTTCAAAAATAACTATGTGTTTTGTAAAGTTTAGGCAACCAAATCTTTGCATCTACTACCTCTTACTTTAACTAATGAGGCTATAAAGTCTGGTCTCCAGGGTCAAGGTCATTCTGTCTGGTTGTTCAACAAATAACCAATCTTATGATTTCACACCCACAGACACAGCATTATGATGTAGCCTCATACTAAATAGTAAAAGTTTTGAGTCATGAGAAAATGTCTTCATGAAAATGTGCACCTTTTAAGTAAATAATGTGAAAAGCAGTGATTAAGAGTTACAGTGAACTAAAGAGAGCAGATTGAAGGCCAGATGTCCATTATAATTGTGGTACTTAGATACAAAATCACACAGTTATATCTGCACACACACACAAACACACACACACACACCAAGACTGCACTGGCCTTCTTGGTTTTGGATTACCAAAAGTTTAAGCTTGATACATATCAAAACTGCGTGTTTAAGGTAATAACAAATTATGCTAAACTGGCCTTTTCATATTCATACTTTACATATTTGATTGTCTAAAGACTCTGGCTCTCTCCTTAAAGCCGGATTTTGAAAATCCCACTACTGCTTGTTCTCCAAACAACACTGCGAATTTGAATTTGAAAAATCTGCGCAGAAATGACATGCAAATACAATCTGATCCTGATTTTACTCACTACACATACAAACACACATACCCACAAAAACAAAACACATACTAATCCCACTGTGCTGTGTTTGTGTTTTCCCCTTCCAGAGACATCAAACCTGACAACATACTACTGGATGAACATGGTAAGATCCCTTCTCTAATTCTATTTCTAATTCATTCATATGGATGTGAGGGGGTGGAATTCAAAGTCCAGAAACTGTACAATAAGATTTGATCAGGTTTTGTAGTTGTTTACATGTGGTAATAACATTTGACTTGACTCACACGGTGACCTGATTTGACTCAGCGTCCCAAATTCAAGACTTAACTGCTTCTGACTTAGGATTTTACCAAACCTCCAACCTCTGGGATCACTTCTGCTCAGATCAAAGGAGTTGAAAAGCTCAGGGGCAGGTTTCACAGGCATTGCCTAGATAGGCCTTGCAGCATAAAGAAGAAAAATACCTCTTATTTTAACAAATGCTAACATAGAGAAGGAGTGCACATGTGCATTTTTATTTTCTGTCCACACTGTGGTCTGTGTCGGGTGAAGGACTGACATTTACATGGTGTTTTTTTCTCTCTGAACTATGGGATGAAATAAGACGTAGTGATGTGATAGAAGCGCGGAGGACAGGCTGATATTCATTATGTCTCCTCTCTGCTGTGAGGGAAAATCAAGTTGTGAATGATTAAGTCTCATCATAGGCTTTAGTGTCAGTTTCAGTTTCACACACACAGACACACACACATGCACACACATAAAATGACAAAAGAGACAGAGAGAGCAGTGTGTGTATATGTCAGAGGGAGGGGAACAATTGTAAATCAAGGCCACATAAAGAGAGACTGTACATTTCTTCATCAATATGTTAATCAAGAGGAATCTGAACGTACTTCTTGTTATGATCCTTCCTAGAGAAACACAGACCATCCTAAGATAGACGTGATGATACAGTATGCACATGTACACTACATGTCCAAAGTATTAGAACATTATGAACATTACACCTTTAAGGCAAAACTACGGGCATTAATGTTCTGCAGGGATTTGCACCCATTCAACCACAAGAGCATTAGTGAGTTAGTCTGGCTCGCAGTCGGCGTTCCAATTCATCCCAAAGGTGTTAGATGAGGTTGATCTCAATTCTATATTTACAGGCACAGACAAGAGTCTCAGTTATGTTGCACACTTTCCAGAAAATGTTGAAACATGATCAATGTTGTGTAGTAACTGTATTCATGGGCTGATGAAATTGTATATGCAATATTGTGATATTCAAGTCAATGAAAAAATAACTAACAAACTATAGTGTAGCATTAAGATTTCCCTTAAGTGGAACTAAGCGGTCTAGCTGTAATCATGAAAACCATCCTGAGACCAAAAGTGTCCATATACTTTTGGCCATATAGTGTACACACATACACCAGCAAAAGTCCTGTCCTGAGATCTCGGAGGACACTGGGCAGCAGCTGCTTAAGGGATCTGAGGAGATATGTTGGGCAGCCCGGCTGTTGCTACAAACTGGAAGCAGACAAAGAAAGACAGAGAGAGAGAGAGAGAGAGAGAGAGAGAGAGAGACAAAAAGGGAGAGCCACAAGGACAAGACAAGGAGGAAAGTGATGAGCAAACATTACTGGAAAGAAAGACTTGTCAAAGGAAGAAAAACAGGGTAGACAAAGAGAGACGGAGATATGCAAAGAAGAGATAAAGAGGGAGGAGAAAGAGGCAGGCAGCTTTGTCAGCCTCAGCCTGATTTCCAAAGGACAACAAACGTTCACCTGTGGTTTCTCTCTCTCTTTCACTCTCTCTGTATGTGTGTGTGTCCTTATAAACTCAATAAGCACTTCTCTCCTCCTCATGCATTCTACCCACACTGTTTTTCTGTGCAGACCTGTAGTTTACCTCTCCACTGAAGTCTAAAACAACATGAGGTATCGGAGGGGTGCAGGCTGTTTGCCTGTGCACGCCACGTCAATTTTGCAAGCTGGATTTGACCCGTTCCTCCTGTGTTCTTCTGGGAGCTGCTTCAAATAGGGAAAAACAATTTACTCATGCACGTGCGATGTCGCTTTGTTAAACGGTGTAGCCCCGGGATGCTGAGAGAAGCTCCAAGAGGGCCGTTGTCTAGGTTATCCACTGTGAACACGCACACACGCTACGAGAGCAGGCACTACACTAAGGCAATATAGTGAGGGAAGCCACAGCTCTCTCCCCCTCTCCCAAACAAATACAAAGAAGCGCTGGTGCATATGTTTGCCACATCAACACCTATGGGACTTTTAGAAAAGTACAGATTATGATCTTTTCTGATAAGAAATCCCAGGTAGAGTTTTAAGGGTTAGACTCATATTGGACATTCATAGGGATAATAATAATAGGGTATATATATAATATGGTATTTAAAATGCATTAAGTTTTATGTTGTACATTTAATTATGTTGTCATGGTGGCATCTGTGTGTCTGTTTATCTTTCTGCCCATGTCAACAAGCATCTCTTCAGAAAAGTTATATCACAATGACAAAAAACAGATCTGATTAGATTTTCGTGTATCTTGTTGCACAAAAATCCCGGTGTGATCTTGGCCACTTTAAGTGCTTACTGCTTTGAGATGCCAAAATGACACAAATTCAACAAATGTGTTACGTGAAGACAAGCATGTCCCCATAGAAAAATTGGCTAAGTAATGCAATCATTAACTTAACTGATTACTTCAGTGGCATAAGTGGGAATGCTTTAAGTTTTATGGTGATTATTTCGTCATTATGATTTGCCAGCTAAAGTGCCTCTTGTTAATTGTGGTATTATGATATTTAAATCAAATTCCACAATAGCGTTTAGGCACATAACGTCCTTGAAAGGTAGTTAACATGTCATCTGTCTCCAATGCTTGTGAACACTGAAATAAAACCATCCAGGCAGCCCGTGTCGCAAAGCAGGATTACTGCATTAGCTAGATAACTGTACTGAGTGAGTAAAACCTGGAGCAACCTTTGTTACTTCAGTCCATATTCCAGTTTTGTTAGGGTTAGTTCAACAATAAGGGATTATAAATAATAATTACTAATTTATTTCTAATATATGATAATATAGGATAAAGCTGTGCCAAATGTTTTGAATGTTAGTAAGCTAGTTTATGTAGTTAAAATGATGGACTTAAAAAAGGTACCAATGCTGAGGTAGTTGAGGTCCTGGATGCTGGTAGTGCTGGGGAGAAGGAGAAGTATTGCAGGAAACTGGAAATAAAAAGATATAATATGATATGATGATGAGCAATAAATCTCACAAATCTTACACAGATCAACTAACAATTACAAACATCTGTGTGAGACCAAAATGTTGTTGCTCTATTAAATTACATTTGGTGGTAGCTATCGGTATAGCGTGTAGATCTTGTGTCCAACTTCTGCCTAAGTAGGCATTTAAACCGAAAACAGTAATAAAATAAAAAAATAAAAAAATGCAAGGGCCTGCATTACTCGGGGTATGATGCCTTAGACAATTAAAAACGACCCGGCAACTGCAGCTTGAGTGATAGATCCGTGAGTCTAAAGGCCTATCAGATGCCAAAACACTGCACAGTGGTTTATGACAAGAAGAGTTTTTTCAACTTTATGGAATAAAGAGTATGTAGGGATTCTGACTAGAGAGATATAACATGAGAGTTTCAAGAGTGCTGAACTTCATTACTCCTGCTTCATGACACAGGCCAATATAGTTTGAGTCATGTTACATAAAGCACAGAAATCCAGGATGGGACCATTAGTAAACTCATTTGTGTATGTACAGTATATGTTACGTGGTTGTCATTAGTGGTGGGGTTGTTTTGAGGTAGCGGTAAGCAAAGAGAAATTAAAAATAGAAGAGATATGCAGCAGCGTGACATAACCCATGGATCAAACCTCGACAGTTGTGGAGGTAATCCCAGTAAAACACGTTAGATAACTAAGCCACCAGGAAACCTGCTGAACTATTGTTCAGCCACTGCACATTTCAACACTCACAGGCAGGGAACAGTTTGACTGGAGACAAACAGAGGTTAATCTCACGTACTGACTATAGATTTAAGAGATTTTATTTGAATTATTGGCAATGGTACCACTCTGACCCACATGTGTTATTATAACAATTTCAATGTTTGACATGTATTCTCTTCATTTAGTGCACACGCATGATCAGAGTGAGTGAAGTGGCCATCTCACAAAAAGCTTAAAATCCAAGGACTTAAAAAATAACATTAAAAGCATTGCAACAGCAGTTAATTCAGTGGTATTCAAGCCTCTAAAACACTTATTTTTACACTATAACATGTCAATATGCTAAACAATAAGAGGAACAGTGCATGAAAATAATTACTTTGCTGAAAATGAAAAAAAAGAGGCTGGCTTGTTATGTTCAGTAATTTTAATATATTACATCACAAGGGCTGATTAGCTTCCTCCCTCTCTGCAACAAGCAGACTCCTGCTAGTCACTCTGCAGCGGGTAATGGCACTTTAAAATAAAAGCACTCTGCCAGAAATAAGCTTCTTTTTTTTTCTCTCCCTAAAATTCACTTTTGATTAACTCACAATGGACCCCACCAGTGAGGTACCACTGCTTTATTACATCCATTTACTGTACCCTGCAAGTATTCCACAGACACCACTGTGGTGGCAAAGTTCTCTTAAAGGCAATGTACTGTTTATCTTTCATAATGCAGATTTGAAAACTGTGCCATAGTTTATCTCTTAATCTCTGACTATGCCTCGTTTCTGTCCTTTTAGTTTTACCACCATATCTGCCCTATCACTGAACAAACTAGATACCAAATTACAAATCACTAAACGCATCTGCCAGAGCAAATAAAACATGAGCTGGCAGATTTGTCTGGTTCCCAGGCTAGTTAACAGGAGCAAAGAGGTTTGAACTGACCAAGCAATGGATCATTACTGCCATCCTTGGAGCTGTTTTGAACTGATCTCAGAATGACACTTTGGTTAAAATTATCAACATGTCAATTTGCTACTAGATACTTTTGGTCCAGCAGCCCAACATTTTGATGATGGTTGTCTATTTCTTCCCGCTGGCTAGTGTGTAAAACTCCTGTCCTAAATCTGTCTCCTGCAAAGCTAAGAGAGATGAAGACAGAAAATAAAAAAAGGGAGATAAGCATGTGACAGAGACAGGAGGCATCATTAAATATGAAAACATGAAAGAAGCTCTACTCTTTCTCAAGCTCCACTTAAAGTCTAAAATGACGTTTCAGTCCTGCTGCACCTTTGTCACAGTCATCAGACTGCATTAACAATGGTCCTTTTATATTTCACCACCCATTCTCCCCCCTGCACATCACTACACAGCCACACTCATCCACCACAGCTTTGAATAGTGTGTGAGCATATTTCAAACTGTGAAGGACACGGAGGGCTAAAGAAGTAAGAGCATGAAGTAGCAGAAAAAAAGATATGGGGTTTATGGAGGAAAAAGAAAATGAAAACCTGAATAATAAGAAGAAGATAGAGGAAGATATGAGCGGCAAAAAGGAGAGGAGAAGGGGAATAAAAAGGTACACAGAAAGAAAAGGTGTGATAAGCAGAGTGACAAAAAAATTGAGGGAGGAGGAAAAGAGAGAAAAAGAGGAGAGATTTTTTTGTTCATCTTATCTCTAAGGCTCAGAGTCTTTGTGTACATATACGCTTAAACTGGCCAGCTCCTGCCTGCTTTATAGTCACACACAGTTATCCGTTTGTGTGTGTGATTAAAATATTCTGCCTTTTTAAAAAACAAAACAAAATTGGGTACAGTATGGCTATGCAGCTTTCGTCTGAGGTCTTACTGTATGTGTTTGTGGGGTTACCGGGGACATCCATTCATCCGAACAATCACTCTGCGGCAAAACTCTCCTGCTCTGTCTTGCTCTCTCTCTCTCTCTCTCTCTCTCTCGCTCTCAGTATATCACACACACACATACATTCAACTCATTAGTGTGTGCTCACAGTGCATGGCAAAGACTCTGGGCCATCTTGCAGCGTGGTGAGACACAGGTCAATGGTTCGACTTTGGAAATCACTGAAGTTGCCACCAAAACACTCTGGACACTCTCTCAGCTCAGTCATCACACATGTTTTATACCATCAATAAAGCTGCAGTTAATTTGCATTTGATGCCTTTTAATAATATCAATGTAAGAGCATTTTGATCTGAGGAAAATGCATTATTTCAATGGATTATGTTGTATATTAAAATTCCTTGGATCCTCATTTTTGCATATCTAAGACTCACATAAGCAGCATACAAAGTAGGATACCTGCTATGTGTAAGCTGTGGTTAAATTTAATTCCAAAAGAAAAAGCTTAAACTTTAAGGGGAAACACAGTTACTGTAAATAGTGATGGTGTAAACAGAGCTCTGTGATCGTACAGTTCTGTGCCACCTTAGGATACATAGGGTTCACACAAGTGATAGACTGTAAATGTGTATTAAAAACATGCTCTGTGTCACTTTGAGGTAATATAATCTCTCTGTTCTACAGGGCATGTCCATCTAACCGACTTCAACATTGCAGCCATTGTAAAAGAAGACCTAAAAGCAACGTCCATCGCTGGGACGAAGCCATACATGGGTAAGACATTTTTTGTCAATATTAGCTGCCCCATGGTCAGGAACAAGATGAAGCTAAAAATAAGTGGGCAGGTATTGACCAATAAATGGTAGTACTTTGTTCTGAGGTACATAGTGAAGGTTGAAAGTTTGGGTAGCTTAATGCATAAATTCTTTGTATATGTGTGTGTGTGTGAGACTGTTTTTATCCTTATAAAGTGTGCGCTCATGATGGAGAATGATCTTGTAACCATGTGTCACTAGATTTCAGGCGAATACAGCCGAACAACCTTTTCCCTAGGATAGATTATTCACTTCAACAGGAGGGAAAAAAACGTAACTTATCAATTTAAGGGTTTGCTCGTCTCACCCAGAAAACCTGTTTAGTCAATTATTAATTGCAAAGACGTTATGATGCTATAGTGGCTCCAAATTAGATCCCAATAATTAATATTTGCCTCTGGCAAAAAGAATGGAATTTATATATTTTTCATCCCAGAACAACAACAAAACCTAAACAGTTAAGTGTGAAAACTGGCTGCTTGAAAGCTCAACCACTTCTGTAAAGCCTGCTGGCTGTTTCTCGCCGTTCAGTTACAATGTAACTGTAAGAGTTACAACTCTTACGACTATTGCAACTTATACAGCATGTGCTATTCTGCTTCTCAAGCCCCTTTCAGACATACAACTTGTTACATGTCGGTCTCATGTCTGAATAAGCACCCAAGTCACTTTTTAAATAAAAGTCACGACAGCAGTCTGACTGGGTCAGACCTGGGTCAGACCTGGTAACTCTTCCAACATCCACAGCCTCCCTCGCTAATTTTTAAGTTTTCATCCATGCTGATTGCATGGAAAATAAGCAGCAGAATTCTCTATCTACAGTAATAAGTGATAAAATTGATTAGATGAGTGTCCCATGCGCTGATGATGGTTATTAGTTATGGCTTCAAAGACAAAATAATAAATAAAAGCCATCGCAGTTCAAGTGGGCAAGATCTTACTGCAGCAGTCCTGCAATGTGCGAATAAAGCCATTATGGAACATTTACGTAACAAAGGCCTATGTCTGAATTACAAAAAGACAGGACTTTAACAGATAGATAAAGCAAGCTATGTTATGTATTCCAGGTCTGAAAAGGGCTACAGTTAAAATAAACAGTCCCGGACCAAAACCATAAACCATAAAAAAGGGATCAAAATACACAAACACACATCCATTTCTAACCTAGGAAAGATACGTGTCATCACACACTATACTTTTATTTAATTTTGTTGTACAATATTTTTTCTGTCTATCAGCTCCTGAGCTTTTTCAGACCTTCGAGGGGTCCCACCCTGGCTACTCCTTCTCTGTGGACTGGTGGTCGCTGGGCATCACGGCCTACGAGCTACTAAGAGGACAGGTAACTTAGACGCACACGGAGTACCATCACCATGTCCACATCTCAGCTCACCTCAGCGTGGCCTGGCACACTTAACTGCAGTGAATAATGCATGTGACATCTACAAGCATGTGCTAGAAGGTCCTGTCAGTATGAAAGCAGACATAAAGCAAGTCCTCAGCCTTCACATATCATAGGAGGGAGAAGTTATAATTGAATTTTACATTTAAGCTGACCTTACTGGGGAATATGGTTAAATGTTTAGTCACGGTGTGAGACGAATCCCTGCAGGAGAATGAGAAAAAAGAATATGAGTTATTTTGAGAGCCATATAATTGGAATTGATTTTTTAAATATTATTTATTTCATTTCGTGCTGGTCCCATCTGGAGAGGTGTAATTCTGATGTCATGGAAATAAACACAGGACATAATGTTTTCACTCCATCTCCTCGCTGTTATCAGGCCGATTCTTAGACCTGACAGCAGTCTGCTCATTGTGGACTCAACTCAGACTGCAGCTGCAGAATTTTCCTCTCATATTTCAGGAAGATGATTACACAAACTACAGTAACCTCTGTCTACACTTACAAGGACCCAGAACACCTGAAACTGATCCTGAGCTGTCATGAAGTGTTCCTGAAATCAATTTCTCTTTTTAGACATGCCAGTGCTCTCCCTCTCACCTTTCTCCATAAAACTGTTGACAGGTACTTTACCTAATAACTTTCAATTACACTCTCTAATGTGGATCTTTCTGACCTTAGAGTTACATTTTTACTCCCATTGAAATATCTCCCTCAAGCTTTATTTTACTTCAAAACCTTCCTTTTAATCCTTATAAAATATGTTTTGTTCTCTGTCTGACCTCAAATCTACGTCTTATCTGCACCAAAATACCTTAAGTCTTCTCTCTTACTTTAAAGCTGTGTCCTGTGATTTTTCAAGTACTTTTAACCTTCACTCATTCAGGAGAGGATTGCTGAGCACACACTTACACGCTTTCGCACCCAGAAATCACTTAGAGTGACATAGACGTTAGCCCCATTCAGTCCTTTTCTTCATACTCCACTTTTTGGACGTTCCTGTATTATCTGCGTCATCTACGTAAACCACCTCCTAAACTTCCTTTCACCCCTCTCTCTGCACACCAACCTCACCTTCTCCTAGACAATTCATTTTCACTTCATACCTCTGTCTCCTAGGGACTTTCTTCTATGCCTTTCTCTGACTGGCCCATTTCAACACCGTCTATGAAGCATAAATCAGTCTCAGGGTGTTAAAAAACTGGCCTGTTGGATGGGCAGAATTATTTGGCTGTTGTAAATGGAGAGCTGGCTCACTATTATACAGCTCCAGGCACCTGTCGACCCCTTCTCAGCCTTTACTTCATCTTATCTCTCTCTTGAACTCCAACCACGTCTTACCTCATTCATGTTGCTTCGCTCAGACCATTTAACTCCTCTCTCACTAACCATGCTTCCCTGCTGGGCAGTGACCACCGGTTGCAGGTGCTGATCCAGGCAGCTCAGCATCTCAGAACTGCAAATCAAATCACTGTCACTTAGTTTCTCCACCTCCAGCCTCCGTTTTGTTTCTAAATTACAACACTTCTCCAACCCCAGAGAGGCAACACAGAGACCTCATGGTAAATTTCCAAAAGAATGCAAATATATTGTGATACATGACTCCAAAAGAATATATTACTGGTTATCTGATACCTTATGTGTGCCCTGAATGGGGAACATCTGCAGAATTGGAATATAATTGATATCATGCATCTAAAAGAGCCTGTAATAAAAATGAAGAATGGTGAGGCATCCACCTGGGTTGCATGTCACTCCCATTTTGGGAGAAACGGGCAAAGGCACGGATTGTCCACTTCCAACCAGCTTGATCTAGCTGTGTCATTCTCCAACTCAAGTGAAACGAGTCTCTCTGTCCCAGACGAAGACCAGAGGGTGGAGAAGGACTGCTGTGAAGGACTCTCAACAGGCTTTCCCTTGTTTTCTGACCCACAGAAAGCCCTCTCAAACTGAAAGGCAGAGAGTTTAAGTTGTGTTTTGAGAATAGTCCCTTACTGTCTGTTTCCTCTATCATTTGTCCCCATCAGTGCAGGAAATGGGTTCACAGAAGGTGAGCACAAGGAGAAGAGGATGAGAGAGTAGAGAGGGCCAACTGCGTAACAAACTTTAAGACACATACTTCATCAGAAAAACTCCTCCAGGCAGTGGAAGGCTATGAATACAAGATGTCTGTAACATACTGTCTCCTCTCCTCTCCTGTTTTTAGAGACCATATGTGATGAGATCCAGTACACCAGCCAATGAGATCCTTCAGACCTTCCACAAGGTACATCCCAGCTACCCAGCAGCCTGGTCTTTGGAGATGAAGTCTCTGCTCAGAAAGGTAAATCAGTGGCATAATGCACAGAATACTGTACTGTAGGAGCAAAGATATAAAGGGTATGCATTTATCTCACCTTGTCACGATACTACGATACCCCCCTCACCACCACTCAGTTACAAAATAAACCAACAGGTGGCTGCTAATAACAGGTAATGGTGAAATACTGGAAGGAATATTAATATCTTGAAAAAGCAATGTGTGCAAAAATGGAAACATATATTGTATATGTGTATATCAAAGGAAGTAACGCTACACTCGCATTTCGAACATGGCAAGTGTACAATGACATTACGTGTCTTCCATCTAACAGTGGCATTTACCAGTGCTCAGGATCTGAAGTAACTATTCCCTGTGAATTTTCAGTGCACGCCATACCTCTCTCGAATGTGGGTGGGTTAGTGTGTCACACTGTACAAAAGATGCTTCTTTGAATTAGGTCCACCACACCTCCAGAATGTGCTGTGCTCATTTATTTAAACCTGCGAACTTCTCACATTGGTGATGCCTGGTGGCAAAACTGAACTCCAATACCACAATACTCCGATGTAAAATGACATCAGTAAAGTGTAAACATTATGCACGTGTTGACTTTTTTTTTGACTGGTGTGATCTTGTCATAAAAACTTAATAAAGGCAAAGATCTTATGTTGGTGAGACTAGCTTTTCTGGGTGGCTCCACTTTGTAGGAGATAGTTTGGATTTTGCTCTTAGGTTTGAATTCTTTATTTCCTGTGGGAAGACAATTATCTACACCTGACGGCAGCACTTCATTTGGGAAAATAAGGTGCATCTACAGAATCCAAATTAGGGGGTCACTTTCCTTGTTGCAGCCCTATACTAGCGGTCTATTTATACATGCAAATCTTGCAGCGCGCAGTGCGGCTTTAGAATTATAATCATCATATGATCAGTATTCAACTGTGATGTTGCCAAAGAATGGTGACTCAGTGTTAAAGTTACGCAGTACATAGGTAAATAAATCTAAGGTACAAAGTCAACACAATCTCACAAACAGTGCAAACACACAGAGCAGCACACATCTTGGCACTGAAAAAATACGACTGTTCATATCGCTCCTTAATTACAACAATCTAGATAATCTATTCTTTTCATCTAATTAGCATATTATTAAATCTTACCAGTCTATCCATAATTAACAGTCAAAAGTGTATTCTTCTCATCACAACTAAGCCACTTGCAAAGCTAACAGAAACACTGTTGCTGTAGCATTTGGGTTTTGCCTTGGCAGCAATCCACTGCAGTCAAACTGTTGCATTGCTTCGTGCTCAGACTCCTCGTACCTCATTGGCATTCAGGTCGCATGTGTAAATGTGTGTGTATGTGGGAATGAAAGGGAGTGTGAGTGTGTGTGTGTGTGTGTGTATGTGTAAGACAGAGAGAGAGAGACAGAGAGAGAGATATGTAAAGAGAGTGAGAATGTAAGGGGAGAATTGCTCAATGTTCAATATATTAGACCTTCATCCTTCACACTTCACAACCCCTTGAATTCTCCTCATCACCATTTGCTTCCTATACGTGTCTCATTTTCTTGTTCTCTCCTTCTATTACTCTTCATCTCCCTCCATCCTCTCCTGTCCTTTCCTCAATACCTTCCACCCCCAACCCTTTTGTCCCCGTATCCTCATTCTCAGACACATCCTTTAGGGCAAACATGTGCTCGTGTCTCAGTGGGACTCTGCCTCTAAGTTTTCAGCCATGCCTCCTCATGGACAACAACTGTCCTCAATCTAATCCTTTTGTCTCCTTCAGTTGCTGTGCATAGATGTCCAGACGCGCATCTCCTGTCTAGCAGAGCTACAGGATCTGGACTACATGTCAGATGTCAACTGGGACGCTGTGCTCAGCAAACAGCTTCCTCCAGGCTTTATTCCCAATGTGAGTATCAGAACTAAACAGAGCACTGCCTCAGTATGGTACCCAACAAAATGCTCACATCTGAATAGAACAGAATAAAATGTTTTTTTTCTGACATTGTCCTGCTATACTGTGTTGCTCAGATTCACCACACTTCCTCCAGTCCATCCTCCTTAAAAATTGGCAGTCAGTAACAAAAAAAATGAACAACGGCTAACTATGTGACATCGTTGTCAAAGTATGATAGCATGTATATGCTCTTTTTTAACATTTCATAATAAAAATACCATCCATCCCTGAAACCACTCCTCCCTTCCACTGTTCTCCCATACCAGTATTTCCCGAAGGCGACAAAGATGCAGGGGGGAAAAAAAGATGTAGCGGGAACTACCCACTTTTCATCTAATCTTTTCTAGTTGAGCTGTAGACACCACCCCCTGCTGGCCTGAGCTGGATCTTCCACTGAGTGTGTACACTGAAGAAGACAAAGCAGCACACACATGTGCATGCCTCTTAGATACAGATAAAGGCAGAGAAAGCCTCTGCACCTGCAGCTGTACGAGCTGGGTGAAGATGGGGCTTGCTTGTAATAACATCTCTAGGCAGGAAGTCAAGCTGCTTGGTTGGCAAACTGATGTGTTCTTTCTGTAGTCTCAGGTATTTACAATAGCTGCACTGATTTACTGCACCCAGTTTCAAGCTCTTAACTGTACAGGACCACAGACCACAGAAGAACTGAATGAGAGCCTTGTTGTCAGATCTTGTGTGGTCTTGGTCAAGAGTCCATGTCCTACCTAACAGTTAATTTGTCTCATACAACTGCTATTAGAAAAAAATAATAATTAACAATAGTTTCCATTTGAGTACTTTAATCAAATTGCATCTACAACTCCTTTAAAATACTGTAACCACAGAGCTAATCCATGTTTCTGCTTTTATGGGTACAGATATAATAGATTCATTGAGCAACACATATAATAATTAGGGCTGCAAATAACTATTAAACTCATAATCAATCATTTTCTTGACTAATCGATTAATAGTTTATTCTATAAAAACTCAGAAAACAGTGAAAAGTGTCCATCACAATTTATTTAAGCCCAAGGTAACGTCTACAAATGTTTAATCCGACCAACTGTCCGAAACCCAAATATATTCAGCTTACTCTCACATAAGACAAAAAAAATCAGCAAATTCTCACAATTCAGAGGCTGGAACAAGGGGATTTTTTAGTATTTTTGGACAGACGACAAAATTACTTTAATGACTCTAATAATGATTATGGTTTTCTTTGTTGGTCAGTCACACCAACACAAAATTGTTCAAGCAATACAAAAACTATCCAGTATTGTTTTAGTGAAGCAGCAAAGTGACAATAACTGCCCATGCTTAGTGCCAGAGTTGAACACATGCAGAATAATGACTGATGCAAGTGAATAGATGACTTCATCTAATTCTAAATCTACAGCGACTGCAGAGCAGCGTGAATCCCCAGCAGCCAGGCTGGCACAGCAGAGAAAATACACAGAGGATCGATGGGGAATTGACAGTGTCTCTTTATCTAATTATAGGCCTATCCTCTGTCGTCAGTCCCTTATAGACTCAGGGTGAACTCAGCCCTTATGTTTTGTTTCCTAACTTCCCAGCATTCAGTCTGCTTTGTCTTTGTTGGCTTGCTTCCATTTGAGCCTTTATCTTTCCTGTAGAAAAAAAAATCATGCATTGCACCATTCTGTACTGTATCACATCGTATATTATATTGTATTGTATAACACATCAAAGATGTCAGACATTATGTAGGGCTAGATTCAGATTTTTATGTTTTGAACTTAGTCATATTTCCAACATTGGCAAAATTGTGCACACCACTATAGCATAATAGTAAGTGATAAACAGTTCATGAAAGCACTTAAATGTGCTGCTGTCAAAGGATTTTCCCAAGAAAACGTTATGTGGTGCACACAAATGTTAAATGTTGGAATTTTCTGAAGCAATGGCACAGTTGGTTTTGAAATGAATATAAAAACAGACAGAGCTTTTCTCTTTGTCACACCTAGAGATCCTCAAACTTCAACGGAATACACAAGAAAAATGAAATACACATTACCTGTTGTCCATACAGACCCATTTACAAATAATCTCAAGTACAGTGCAGAAACACCGTAACAATGACAATGACCATGAGAATCTTACAGATTACTACTTTTAAGTGTAGACTTGGCATTTAGGTTATGTCTCAGAGTTTTACATATTAATAAGATTCAATATTTTAACCTGTGGATCTGTTGGGTTTTTTTTTATTTTTTTATGTGTGCCTGCATGTGCCTGCGTCTCTATAGAGGCGGAGACTAAACTGTGACCCCACATTTGAGCTGGAGGAAATGATCCTGGAGTCCAAACCGCTTCACAAGAAGAAGAAAAGGCTTGCCAGAAAAACCAGGGACCAGGGATCTGATGGGTCCCCACAGGTAAGGCTTTCAACTAGAAACATCAAATAATTACACATCACACATGAGCGATAAAAAGAGTTTGTTCCAAAACGAGACAGCTACCACTTGAAAGCAGTAGCAAAGAAATACTGTTCAAGAGACAGTGGACAGTGGTTTGATTTTATCAAATCACTTTTACAGCATCATCTATACACATCATCTTGACACTATGCACTTCTTCACTACCAGTGTTCCTCAAATAAGTATCTTTAAATATAAATGTCAACTCAACTTTAGGTTGGTTTATCCTGTCCTCTTAAAAGGTCTCTCTCTCTCTCAGTGCTCATCATTATTCATTAAAGATAACTGGCCACTGGTTCCGTTTGGCCCAGTTAGAGGTGATAAGTTGCTCCTTAGTTTGTCTTTTAAATGTGTCTGGAGTGCTATTAAGAATGCTGAGGACATATTTTAGAGCTCTGTCCTCCCTCACCTTCATCAGAATAAATGGGCCAGTAGCCTGCTGCAAGAATGGGGAAGGCAAAGAATGCAATCACCTAACTTGAGTCTTTCAGTCTGTCCACATAAATCAGCTGTTGTCCTCTGGGTGTTTATACAAAACGAAGAGGAAAAGCACTGAAAGGTTAATTTGATCACCCAGTGAAAGCGTTTAGGCAGCAATGATTTTATTTTTGGTCTAGTGCAGCAATTGGACCTGATCAGTGCGATTTTTGTTTCAAGGCTAACTGTGGCTCAAAAGACCTCAAGTCATTTGCGTTTACTTGCATCTTAAGTCCAAATACGACAGATGGTGTTGAAAAGCCTAAAAACATTCTGTGTGGCAAGAAAGGCAAAGTTGACATGCTCTTATGCAAGGGCTTCTTCTGGGGGTATATACAAAACTGGTGTTTTTAAAAGAAATATATTAGTGGCAAATTTTGTTGTTAATATTTACTTTCAGTATATATAATATATATATATATATAATATGGATTTTGATAATAAAATCAGTGTCTTCTTCTTTGATTGCTGACAGATATACCATTTTTCTACTGTTTTTGACCACTTCCACACCACTCCTCTTCCTGAATTACTTCTCTGCACAAACTTACTTCTGAAGGTATTCTAATGGGACATGATGGGACATGCCTTTGTCACATGTCTGCTGCTATATGTGACCCTATATAGGTCAAAGAACTAGTACAGCAAGGTGTGTCACTACCTGTCCTGTGTCGACAGTCATTCTCCACTGATAAATGTGTGAGAGATACAGTAAATGATAGAATTACAATTCCTACATTGAAGACTGAAGCCAGCTTTCATCAGTAAAACATTCTCCTGCCAAAAGAGAGATTTTAGTAACGCACCTTTAAAACAGGGAGTCGGGTCAATTTATCAGAAGAAATATATTTACAGTACAGGGGTCAAGTGATTGGTACAACAGGGGAGTGCCCCAGTGAGTTCTAGGCTTCGGTCCAATTTTGAATCTTTAGATTTTTCCATTGTCACAGTAAAGGTTTAGAGAGATCCGCATATGAACCCTAACTAACATTGAATAGGTCGTGATTTAATTTGTGTGCTTTTACCAGCAATGGTGCAGTAGTGTGTGCTGGGTCTGGTCGCTATCCAACAGCATTGCACCACACCACTGAAACTTGCCATGCACATAAAGTATGCACACAACCTAACCTATTGCACGCACACACACACACACACACACACAACCTATGCCATTATAAAGTCAATAAGTTTGGACCCTCTCCCATTCTTTGGCACATTAGAACAGTTTATGGGACTCTTTTCTAATAGAAGTGCAGCAATTTGTGTGGTCTAGACTCTGGAGCACATACCTTGCCAGCTTGCAATAAGTGAGAGTTGGCCAGAAGTGCGCCATGTTTTATGAAAGCTGACAGCTGCTTGTGGAGACCTGCCTGTGTGTGTATAACAGTGATATCTCACTGTGCAGCCAGACAACATTCATCATCCCTTGGCCCATTCGGACAAAAGTCCCCTATTCTAATGAAATAATGATAGTAGCCTTTCAGAGAAACATTTGTTATGTTTATGGAGTAAGATGAATTAAGAGTGTATGGTCAGACTAAGGGAAACTAACATTAAGCCAGTGAAATGGTTCTGTGCTCTTGTGGCTTGCATTTCCTAATTAAATCACCTTATTCATTCTGGTATAATTTGATTAATGCAGCTCGACCTAAACCGGGATTAATAATATTCAGCTGTACTTGCTCGACAGGTCTTTCACATGAAAATGGAGAAGGTCACTCTAAAATGATTTAAACAACAAACGGCCGCGAGTATCAAGAAAGATTGAGGTTGTTATGCATTCTTCAGCAAACAGAGTCGGGCAATTGTCCTCCCCTTTTAAAGCCAAAAACCTCAGTGTCCCTTTTGAAGGTGTTTTTGATAAATATGTTTGTTCAGAAAAATCTAGCTCTTGGTAAAAAAAAATTGTTTTCAAAATTGAAGTCTTATTTTTTCTGGCAAACCTGGAGAGAACCATTCACACCTGCCTTTAAATCACCCCCTCTTATTTTAAGCTCTATTCCCGTTGTCTGTAGCTGGTTCAGACTGCTGTGGCCAAAGTGATCTTATTCTGGCATCTTAACGTTAGTCCGTCTTGTTATTGAGCTAATCTCAATGTTCTTCTAGTTTTTTCTCTGATCTTGTTGTACCCCCCATTATGTAAAGAATTTTGTTACAAATTGGTTTGCATGTTTAAATCACTGTTAACAACAGTGAGTGGTACCCAGCTAATCAGCTAAATACCACTCCTTCAACCCCCAGCAGCCAAAGATAAGTCTTTTAGTCCCAAAATGCTTTAAAGAGGGACCATAATATACTGTATATATACTGTAAAATACAATACTGAAACTTTTCACCTTTCTTTCAAAATGATTTGTTTAACGTGCATATTATTTATTTCAAGTAGTCATATTTAGCAGCATGTGCTAGTCTGTCTGTCTGGGAGAATTCTCACTTTACTGTCTATAAATATTAGTTTGTGTTTGTGCAATGTTTTGCCATATCCATTTACAAAAGACCTGTGGGGCCACTTGTGATGCATGTAAGAGAGAGACTAATCATGAAAGTGAGCGCTTGATGTGTATGTGTATGTTTAAGAAGAGAGAGGGAGATCTGTGCAGCATTTCTGAAGCATAGCAGATCAACATTGAATGAAGTAAGCTAGTTGCTGTAATGCCTGTCCCAGCCAGCTTCTTACTCATTACCCTGAGGCTGCTCTGTATTCTTTTTGCATATTCCTCCTCTCCTCCCCTCATTTTCCACGTCTCCTATCCAACCTTATTTCTCCTCCCTTGTCCTCAGACTCCTTCCACAATGTCCCCACCTCATACAGTATTGGTCCGTTTCCATTTTTCGAGCTCCTCTTTTATCTCTCTGCCTCTGCCTCCCTGTTGCTGCTACGCTCATAACGCAGCATAAAATTAGCTCAATTAAATCACTGATAATATGCCGCAGAAAATTGGACTTGTGCTGTGAGAACAATATAAATTGGCGGACTCCCATCACACACACACACACACACACACACCTCCTAATCAGATGTCATTCAAGTTTATTATTTACTGCATGTATGATATATACTGGAAACCTGTCTTACAGAATTTATTTCGATAATGTACACTAGGGTACATTCAAAATCACAGCAGTACAGAGGGTGTGCAGAAAGGTTATAGTGTGTATTTGTGCATGTAGGTGTGTGTCTGGACGGAATACAAAGTACAATATAGCCATCTCAATGGCCCTACTGTAATAAGAGAGTGTAGACAATGTAGAGCATTTGTGCTTTTTTTAGTCTAAAGTTAAAGTTAGGGTTAGCACTAGCACAAGTACTTATGTGTTGCCAGGATATTGCTAGGAGGTTTCTAGGGTGTTTGGAATGGCTGCCTTGGTGATAATAGGAATTGTTTGCCAGATCAATTATCAGTGTCTGCCATGGAGTGCTGCTTGACTGCCATGGTGAACTGTGTGTGTTGTAGAGTTTCTATTAAATCCCACAGTTGTTTTCAGCGAAAAAGCTCTAAAAACACAGGACACTACCTGCTCAGCACCGAATGGCAGATTAGACAAAGTTAGCAACTAGCTGGTGAACATAGTGGAGAATTTAACAGCTATCAAGCCAAATATTTCCTTCAGTAGTTGGTAAAGATCAAAAACAGAGCTAAAAGAAGAATGATTATTGTACCTACATTCTAAATAGGAATTTTATGTTGGTTCTTGATTTTCCATACTGAAAAGAACAGGAAAACTCAAACGAAACTTTAACTTGATGAAAATGTATGTGCGCTTGCTGCTAAGCAAATAGAAGCTGCATAGAAGATTTTGAAAATCACTTAATTAGTATTAGAGTCAGGTAAATCAAAGGGCCACTGGAAGAGAGCTGGGGATACAGCTCCATATGTGCCACTAATTAAAAGTGCAGAGTCAGAGCTTGTTTTTGGTGTAGTTCTGAATGCAGGAATATCATCAGAAGCAGTCAAACAGTTGTGGCTCAAAAAGTAGAAATTGTTCCGCATAGTTTTTTACCCAGAACAACAACAGGCTGAAGCTGAAAATGTTGACATAAAATATTTGTCTGGACTGTTCAAATTATGGTTTGAGCATTCCTCCTAACCGTTTTTCATTATTCCCACGGGGTAAAAACACATTGTGAACAATATACGCCAGATTGGTCTTCTAAAATCCACAGGACAGGTTTGATGTGTCATGTATTTGATGCCACTAGTCTGGTCAAATTTAAAAACAATACAGTGTGGGAAATGAGAAAACCTTTTATGTCTTGTATCTTTCTAAAATGGAGTCCATGATCCAAAAGTGGTCATATTTATTTGAACCTGTATTATAATTTAATGGGCGCTCATACAGGGTCCATTGTTTTGCACCTTGTGCTTTTTGTCCAATGCCCTGAAGGTAAGAAACAGGAATTCTTTAAATTATTGGTGTATTATTTAACTTATTATAATTTGTTTCAATGTGACATAATTCCTAGTTCAACCGCAGTACATATTAGCAGTCACATTACAAACCAAAGCTGTCCCCAGCTTAAGAGAAACACAGTAAGCCCAGATAAGGGTGCTGAGATATGTCCCTGTTAGGCTCTCGTCCAGCAGAGCACTCCCTGATGGTTTGTCTCATTAAATGGAAAGTTTAATCCAGCAGTTGGAGCAATTAGCTTCTGAACTGTCTTTTTAAAAGCATCAAATAAAGAGAGAGAGTGAGACAGAGAGAGAAACAAGTGGTGAAGTGTCTAAAGTTAAAGCATTGTTACTGTTCTCTCTGCAAGGCCAGAGGCTTCTTTTAGCATCGTGCATGAAAGCTTTCCTTCTTTCAGTCCTTTCTTTCTTTCCTTCCTTCCATCCTTATTTCGGTCCTGTTCCTGCATTACCACCACCCGTTGGATTGGAGAAGGGCCTACCCTGATTTGCATGTAGCTTGGGAAAACCAAGATGTAAACAGATTTGTGAACTGGCCAACAGAGAAGCATATTTGTGGCTAAGTGTAAATGAAAGCATCGTGATTTCATCCAGATTTGGGAGACTTGAAAAAACAAGTGGAAATGGGGTCATGGATGCTTTGAAAAGAAAACTGTTTAACAAGATACCAGTTAGAACAGATGGGGGGACAGAGGAGGAGCCGTAAGATAAAAGTCAAGAGCAAGAGTCAGGCCTTTTACAAAAAAACACCTCTGAATCACTAGCATAAATACCTCAGCAGTTTAGCTTGCATGAAGGTTGAAATCTCTATCATATTTAGTAAAGTTACTGAATCCTGACTGCACTGGAGAGAAGCTCCATTGCAAGCATTTCAACAGTGCAGCTTGTGCTCAACCTCCTCCTGCAATGCCATTGCTGTAAATAAAGTATTTTTCTGGTTATTTGAGTGACAAGAGAAACCAGAGATAGTAGAGTAAATGAACTGGTATATGGTGAAAGGTTATACAAAAGTCATGCCTTTAGATCTAAGAATAAGTCATTATGACAGCATCAGAGACACTACATCAAACCATGTGTCTCATCTGTCAAATCTGGTATGTATCACATCCATCACTGATGTTTGACAAATTATGCACAGTATTCCTCCTCTGTCTCTGTCTGCCTGTTTGTTTCTTTGTCCTTTAGGAAGTTTGCATCACCCACATGGTGGTTATGTAGATATGTTCCTTCTGTGTCCATGTCAATTTGCCATGTTCCTCTTTGAAACTGCTGAGACAGGGTCTGCTTCTTGTTTCTTCACTCTCTCTCATGCACGCATGCAAAATTACTACACAATGCACACTCTACACATTGTTCTTTTCATTCACTTTTCAAATGTACATACACCACTCTCTCTCTTTCTCTCTATTTTCCTGCCCTAATTTAGTTGATGGCTTTTAGTCTGACAGTGGCTACTCCCCCACTGTGACAGCACCTGTACAGAGCCTCTCCGTTGGGCTGTGTGACTTACAGCTCTGGGCAGAGAGTCAGCCATTTCTCTACTGAAGAGGCTTCCAGGAGCCTGAGCTTGGAGTTTTAAGGGCTGATATGACTGGAGGGATGTGTGGGGAAGAAACATATACTCATATATGTGCAGTGGAAATCCTCCAAAGTGAAGACATTTTGTGGCCAGTTTTGGAGTTAGCTGTGTTAATTGTGGAATTTGTATTTCATTTAGGTTAGGGTAAGGTGTATACATGTAGAAGTGATATTGGTAGGTCTTGGAAAATCGTCATCTGCACAAGCAAATGAACACACCCTTCTGCATTTCTCTCATTTCTCTCTCTTGTGTCTCTGCTAGTTTGTGTCTCTGTCACACAAACACACAAAGAGAGTACAGTGTCATAATGATGATGAGCTCTCTCCTCACTGCCTCCTTGGGAGAGTGAAAAAGCACCTGCCTGCTTGTCTTGGCACTACAGCAGTGAGAAGACAGCCTGGCATGACAGAGTCGGACGTTCTCACTTGATTAAGTGGGCCAAATATGTATGAGCACATGGAGTAGTTGGATACATCAGAGCATAAGACTTGTCCTCTAAAGTTAGGTCAATCTCCTCTTCTGAGGAAAGTGGTGTGTACAGTCTACTGACTGTTGAACATTTTGCACTAAACTGTGTGTGAAGGTGTGAGGTACTACGAAACTGTAAATTGTTATGTCTCTAAAAAGTGACACAAAAACAGATTTATGTGCATTTAATGTAATCAATTCTGATTCTGTAGCTGGGAACAATAATGACAAATGTTGGCCACAGTTTTGTTGTTGCCTTTTCAGAATTGCCAGCAGTGATCATTGAGTTGCTGATGTTGTTCTGTGTTTGTCTCTCCTCCAGAATGGTCAGTTGCAACAGCGATTGGATAATGTCCAGAGAGACTTCCTTGTCTTCAACAGAGAAAAGTAAGGAACCTCCATAACCTGCCGTACACGTTCTCTACAACCAATACATTGTTGTGTTAACTTTGAGAAAACATCACAACTGTCAGTGTTGTGAAACTAAAAACATTTGAGAAACAATACTTCTTTTTCAAAATAAAGACATAATTTTAAATATTTAATGTTCTTTTAAAAATCCCATACACAATATTTAATGAATACTGTATGTATGGTTAATAAAATGTTCTGTAGCCAGGCCTAGTTTTTAAAAAAAAGTTTTCATTGCTGGCTGAGGAAAGCATGTGGGATGGTGTGAAAGGACAGTAATGTGGCTATTTGTGGCAGAAAATCTAGCCCATATATGTTGGTGTGTGATTAAAGCAGAAACACAGCGACTGGCTGTGAGAGTGTCCCCCATGTTGACTATATACTGTATATGAGAATTAGATGCTTCTGGAAGTAAATCCAAAACAGACGAAATTAAAAACAAGTCATTGAATAACATTCATCATTGATTTGCATAAGTAAATGTTAAAGCAGGTGCGATCTTTACTCATGCAATGGGGAGCCAAGACAATAATAGAACTGAATAATAATATAATAACAGAAAGTATTTAATAAGATATTTGATAAGAACAGAAAATGAAGCTCATTCATCAATCTTAGCCTTCCCTTGAGTAGACACAAAAGGCATACCAAATAGATACTGAAGCTTATGGAAGATTAAGATTTTGAGGAAAATAGCTTGAGATGGAACTTCTTCTTGTAAAGGGCTAAGATGGTTCTCCAGTCTTGCGCTGGCTTCAGCTGAAAGACTGCACTTGACCATAGAAAAGGATAAATGTCTTAAAGATCATATTGTCTGAGGCTTAAGAAATGTAAAAGTACTAAGCATAGTTGACTTCAGAAGAAACTATGAAAATTGAAGTCAGAAAGTATAATATGAAATGTGATTCATGGTATTTATAAAGGTGTGGTGATCAGCACACAAAGACTAGGTCAAACTGGGAAACAACTCAGAGGAAAGAAAGAAAGAAAGAAAGTCAGCCAAACTAACGAAAGTAAAATCTCTTTTTATAGGAAGTTAAAAAATCAGGCTATGCATTGGCTTATTTTGGCACTATAATGTATGGCTTAACAATATACAGGCAGGCCAAATATTAAGGTAAACTGGTAACATGCCAGTAAAAATGGCTAACTCTGACCATCACAAGGCTATGGGAAAGGTGAAATAATAAAATGTCTAACATAAGCCACTATATCTTTGGCCATCACAGGCCAAACCTCAAGGTAAAATGATAAAATGTCAATAACATTAGTTGCTAACGTAGTCTTTGACAGGACAAACATTAAGGTAAAACAGTAAAATAACATTTGCAACTCATCTTTACCATCACAGGGCAAAACTTCAGTTAGATAATAGAATATCAGTAACATTAGCTCCTACATTTGCCCTGTTAATCATGATAAAATGTCAGCAACATTAGCTGCTAACTTGGGCCATCACAGGGTGAACCTCAAGCTAAAATTATGAAATGTCAGTGAGTTAGTTACTAACTTTGGCCATCACCTTTTGCTAAGACAAAGGTAAAATGACAAAAGACCTGTAATACTATTGGTTAACATTGGCCATAACATGGCTAGAAAGTACAAAGTCGAATGACAATCAATAAATGTGAAAACAAAAATGTGCACTGTAAATATTAATTCAATATTAAAAAGAGATGTTCTTTACTCAATAGGTCAAGGAAAGCAGTGGTGGACTCGGAGTCCTCTGAGCTGTCCATGAGTGAGAAGAACAAGGCAATAGAGGACGGACAGAACAACAATGTTCAACCGGCTGCCTACTTATCAGGATAGGTGTCATGACCCGAGATCCCTACTTGCTCCCTTATCACTTGCACCTGCCCACAGCTTGTAGATCAGCAATTTACACTCAGACACCTATTGTTCTATCAGCACAGGCACTCAGATTCGGTCTTCAATGTTCCTGCACCACTACTATTGTCTATATGAACACAAATGCAGTATGCATCACTGTTCAACCACAAAAAACACATTATCAAGAGCTCCAGAACTGCAGGAGTGAACTGGACCCCTGGAGCAGCAGCCATGCCACAGCCAGGCTTTTCGCTTCCCTGTCACCGAGAAGAATGACTCTCAGCAGAGTGCCGCTCATATCATGCTCCCTTACATCACTCTGGTGCTCTAAGGTCTGCTCAACATCTACTCTGGGCAGTGTGCTGAAGTGAAGAGGAAGTCACTCCCCTGCCAAAAGGGAGACAATGCCACACCTACTCAGCTGTTGCAGGAAATAAAATCTGATGTAGTTAACTGGCTGAAAGCTGTATGTGCTGCTGCTGTCTTGGCAGGACACTCAGATTTTTTATCTCAGCGAGGCATTTTTCTGGTTAATTACAGTTATTTAAAAATAACAAGGGTTCTCCAGTTCCACATGGAAATGGACTTAACAAGAATTGGCATAAGGGGTTGGGTTGGCAACATATATTGAAAAACAAACACTTGTGTGGATGGCTTTGACCCATGTGATCTACATGACTTGAGATTCGAGCTTGACGCTAAGAGTACAACACATTATAACGGAGAGGTTAATAGGGTGAAACGAGGCCTTTGTTTTTAAGACAGCAACCACAGATTCCTCTAAGATATAAAATAAAGAGCTGAACTGTAGGCTTGAGCGTGAATGGCTCACTTTATCATAGCAGCAGATACATGGTTGTAGTGGTCATTATGCTTAGCTTTGCTAGTCAAGCTAACAAAAATGGTAGGATTGCAACATTTGGTACAATGTCCCAGCTCCATCAGCTGCAGATATAGGCAAAAAATGTTGCAAGTTTTCTTCACTTGCTTATGCTTTGAGTTACTACTGAGTCAAAACAGAAATATTAAATGCAGTTAACAAACTTGAAGGTCCATTCTTGACCTTGGAAATGTATATGGAGTCGCTCAGTTAAGGCCACCTGATGTGGTTGAAAGCTTTGGGGCCACGGCAAGTAAGTGGACCTTCTGATGAAAGATTTTTGTCAAACTGGTTTTAAACTTCTTTAAAACACTGACATTTTGGACTAACCTTTGCCTCAATCTGCAAATGACCAGCTGGGTCTTTAAATAAAGGTTTATAGCTATAACGTAGAAAAGGTAGAGGGTAGATGTTATATGTTCTGCACTGAACCTTGCTTTGCACATGCTTCTTCATCAACTGTAGCATTTATGCACAGAGAGAGACAAAAAAAAATCTAAAGCTGTGAGTGAATACTTATTCCCTTAGGGATTTTATAGACAAGGATTAAGCTAAGTCCTAGATAAGATTCATTATTTTCAGTTACTGTCTGCATTGAAATTTGTTTTTGTCACATCATTTTTTAATGTCCTTCCTCTTTGTTTTGGATACAACCAATTACAAATGTGCCACCAGATAAGTCTGTAAATTTGTGTTTGCAATTAATTGCTCCCATAGAAGAATACATTCTTGTGCAGATGGTATTCAACAGTAATTCAGCACCAGCTGGATAACACAGTGGAAAAAAATATTGATTTTCATTTTTTTTCAGTTCAGAGTCAAAAAAAGCAATGAAGGAAACAAATAAACACCAGGCAAGGCAATACCCTTCATTCATACTGTAAGATTTACTGCAAACTTGGTTAAAACCGTGTCTAAGAAACCACACCTGCCTCTGAAGTTTGCAGAGGGACGCCTTACACCATAAATATGGCACACATCTGGTTCCCTTAAACTGTACGTGTAGGTAGTAAAAACCTTTTTCACAATCGGTAAGTAAATGTGATTTCTACTAATGCTTAGTCATTCTATTGACCTTGATCTTATCTAACTGCAATACGACTCAATCCTTTCAAGTCTATGATACTAAAACATATTTCACTCTATTCAATTCATTACTGTTGGCACTTTTCTATTGAAAATTGATACAATGTTTTGACTTACCTTTGTGTTGTTGTTGTCGTTGTTGTCATTGATGTAATTTTACAGATCCAAAGGTGGTTTCCTGTATAAGCTGTATGATATAGTGAGATAGTTAAACAGATGGACTAATCTTGGGTAAACCCGGATTAAATAATATTTGTGAATGATTATCTTGATTTGTTCATATATAATAGGAGTACCAGATGGGTTGAGTTCATTGCATCAAGTTAGTAACTGGTAATCATCTGATGTGGCAGATTCAACCCCTCCACCAACACCCTCCAAAAAGTGAACATATAAAATAATCATTGACAAATAGCGTTTGACCCGAGCAATACCATTTTTCAACAAAACGTCTATCTAAAAAAAAATAGTTTAGTCTGGGAACAGAGTTGTTCCACACCTGTGAATTTCATTCCTATTAAGGTTTTGTTGTCCTTCAGTTGTCACTGTGTGTTTACTGTATTCAAATGTGATGAGTTGCAAACTATTAAGGTGTGCCTTAAATAATGACTTTCTTTTTCTGAACCAATCTGACTATGCTTTGTGCTTTATTTCATTTTGTCTTTCTGAATATTTTATTGAATAAGGATTTATAGTAAAATGGGACAAAGAATGGCATGAGTAATAAAAGTTTTTAAAAAAAAATCAAACTCAAGAATAGTGAAAGGATATAAAAGAGAAGGTGTTATTCAAGCTAAAAGGTCTAAACTTGGATATGTATACTGAACGTGTGTAGGTGCTGATCACTCTCCACTATCCTAAATATAATGCTGCCCCCCAATGTTAACTGACTAGTGGTGCAGTTAGTAATCTACAGAGAGGTGGAGAGACTTGGTATAACACCCATGGTTAACGTGCAAAGATATAACTGAGCCACAAGAACACGCATTTAACACATTTTAAATACAACAGGAGGAGAAGCAGACATGAATCTGGTATAATTTAGCAAAGTGTACTATACTCTCTTTACTCTCTGATGATAATGAATCCTCAGCATCAGACATGCACCATATGCTTTTCCTATTCTTTCTCTCACCCACACACATCCACAGTTTACAGATTTGTGTCCACCATTTCCCTAGGTCATCTAGAAGGCACAGTCCCTTCTCTCCTCCACAGTGGGCTGAGCTGAGACAGCACTTTTCCACATTAATGGCTGATCTGAGGGGCATTTTCAGTTGAGAAATGCTTCCCCAATCTGCCAAATTACCACAGACAAAAGCAGCAAACCTCGGTATATCATATGAATGTTAAAAATATTCACTGTTATCTACTCGCTGTACACTCACACAGGTTTAACGTCTGTCTCATCTAAGAAAGGAAATGACTGGATAAAACCAGCTAATGTACAGTATCCTCACTCCAGAAATACTTTCTCATTACAAATTCTCATTTTGTAACCTACAACACCAACATGCGGCCACCACACACATAACACTCCAGCTTAGACTGAGGTTGCTGACTCATCTCTCTGTTCAGACATAGTCTGCATTTTACGATCGTCATCACTGCCACCCGACATGATTCCTATGATGGCATGAGCCATTTACCCACCATTAAACTATGCACCTGGGACTGTGCAGCAGTTTTATTAGTGGACCTCACAGTGAGGGCGAGTGTGTGTAACCCCCACTACTAGGGAACACAATGAGATTGAGTGGATACTTAATTCAGCCTAGTAGTACCCCGCAGAGACTGTCATGAATGTGTGGTTTTGTTAAATGATTTCCATAATGTGCACCCTTCATAACCCTTCATATGGCAAATTTACACGATTCGGACACAGCATAGCCTCCCATGACAAATATGATCCGAGTCTGTGAGGCAGGAATGATTATCCTTATGACAGAAAAGGAAAGGTAAGAGACGTGACTCACCTTTGTGAACTGCTAGAGTTCACCCAAACTGTCATAAGTGTGTGGCACATGCACAGCTTCATCTTAAAACTTCGCTGTAACTTCTTTTTACTGTTTTCTTCTTTTACCATTTCTCCCTGCAATATTGACAAAAAAAACACCTAAATGTCCATATGTTTGTGTAAACCTACTGTGCTTTTACAACCCAAGGATTTAGCAGACGATAATGTTGAGTAAGGCTACAGTAAGCTGTAGCTGCTTCACAATAAAAGCCAGTGGGAAGCCTTTTATTGTTAAGCAGCAACAGGAAGTGTTAATGTTTGCATTAACAACACAGCTAGATAGAACTACTGCAATCAAACATTATATCATATCTTTTTTTTTTAAAACAATGTCTATTTATAACGCTATGTTAATATACATTCATCAAGAACACCCGTAAACAGTTAAATTAAACTGGTTAAACTTATACATTGTGAGGAATATGATTTGTTTACAAAAATAGATCCAAAGAGCATAAAGTTGAATACTATCAGACAATTCAATGATTTCTGAGGAGTATTTGTATTTTAAAGATATCAACCTTTACTATCTAGTGCTGACAGAGGGCCTGAAGCCTGTGTAATAATCATATAGACATTATTTGACGAGAAATATATTAAAATAATAATATACAAAGTAATACTGTAGGCTGTTTCTACTCATCTGGGCCAGGCCAATGTTAGCAGCCAGCCAAACGATCACCCTTTAGCTAAAACCAATCAATGTACAACTCTGTAACCCCTCTCTCTAATAAGGTTTCATCATTATTGGCTTGGATGTTGCGGTTGCCAGCTAAAAGCAATAAATGTCGCCATATGAATAAAAATGACCTTGAGGTGAAACTCCTCGTTCCGTTGGTTTCTTAGCAGGTGTGTGCTAACATTAGTGATGCCACCGTGTTGTCGCAGCTGGGCTGAATTACGGTAGCTAACACATTTTACTGACACTTTTTCAGGACCGTCATGTGTATCCTGGAGGATACCCGAAGGAAGCCCCCATAACAGGCAGGCTATGTGGCGCTAATCAAGTTTCTCATTGAACACGTTTAAAATATGAACCAACCAGGACAGGTGAAATTGTCACCATCAGTTAAGAAGAATTTTCGGCGGCGTCAGCCAGGTGTAAAATATCAAAACATAACTTCTACACTCTGGAGCAGTGTAGTGCTGCTCAGTGCTGCCCCTGGTGGCCGCCAGATGGATTGCATCAACATTGGAGCATACTGGACTGTTGCTCCAGACCAGTGGTAAGAAAGTTTATTTGCCATAGGGACTCAGTATTTATCTTCTTTTTCTACTAGGCTGTTAGAATTGTTACAGATCTGACATCTGATAATTAAATTAAATTAAAAATTGGGAAACTTTGTGCCTGTGAAAACAGGCTCAGAGATGCTGGAACTGATGCTGGTTTCAATCAAACCTCACCCAATGTTGCTTAGATTATGCATGTTGCTCATTGAACTAAAACCTCTCAACTCTGTCTGGTTCACACAGTCAGTCACAGCCATGACTCACTGTCTAAATAAATGGTCTGTTCATACAATGTATAAACATAGAGATATAGTGTCCAACAAAGTGGAAACTATAGGTGTATAAACACTCAGAAAAGATGTTGATACAGAGATATGCTGCTGTGGGGTTTTAAGCAATTCTAGCTTATTGAGAAATGAGTAATGGTGTTTTGTACAAATAATAAGAGAGACTTTACATGTAAAGTTAATCTGTTCATCATGTAAGAATACATGGTATATTATAACTGCAGTAAAAAACTACCAAAATAAAAAGTCACTAATGCAATGATGCAGCCTTATATTTTTTGTAATTTAAAATGTAAATGCAAATTGAAAAAGTTAATCCGTTAAACAGGCCATTTTTTTCATTTACAATATGTTGTTATATCAAAAAAAAATAAAAAAGTAGATCAATAATAGTCAAGCCCGTAAGTTCAGGTCTCTTTCTCAAAAGAACCATTATATTCATTAATAAAGACTATTATAAACCTTCATTTTCTTATGTCGACCTTTGGTACATACTTCTTGTTGAATAACATAAATAAGACATCTCAATCAGTTGCAACTCATGTTTATTCAGGAAACAAATCATACCTCCACAACACACCTTATTTTTGACCTGCCATCTCTGGGTTTTGATACAACAGTAAAAAAGAAACAACATAAAAACAATAATAAAGGTTGTCAAACATAAATACAACAAACCACCACTTGTGCCTTGCCTCAGATTTTGCCACACCACTGCCAAATAAAAACGGCATCTCCTCCCCTCCCTCCCCCTCAGTGGGACAGCGACAAAATAAAAGCTTCCCTTACTGCACCGTAAACCTCTGCCTTGTCAGAAAACAGCGGAGACATAATAGAGAGCTCCAAGGCCCCCCCCCCCACCTCCCTCCAACACAATCAGATCCAGAGTGTTTTAGGTAAACGTACTTGGACCCGGTTATATTCAGACTGATGTTGAATTAGTGTTGGTCAAGATTGCGTTAGAGGGCAATGTTGGGATGACAAGAGAATGATGGTCTTCCTCTTGTCCTAAAATGAGAGCCCATTTGTCAGCAATGAAAAAGTAAAGCCAGAGGTGAAGTGCTGTTATCTGAAAGCAGGGTTTTGTTACTTATTCATTTCATTGCATCTGTTTTTTTGTTCCTTTTTTTTTTGCCCTCAATTACAAAGCTCTTCATTACAAGTTACGGTTGAGCTACAAGGGACAGGTGAGTTTATTTGTACTTCTTGTGAACAGGTTTTTATATCTTTTTTTCTCCATTCTCCTTCTCAAGATGATTTCAAGATGACAGGAGCAGGCAATAAGCTAGGACCAAATGCAAAGGACGGATTCTTACAATGTTGTTTTTTATAGAGCCATGATGGAGTGCAAGAAATAAAAACTGACATAAACCTTTTGGGGATAAAGAATAGTAAAACCCTTTCTAAAATTTCTTTTTTTTCTATTCTTTTGTCTTCACAACATCTTTTCTTACGCAGATGTGTCTTCATCTTCCTTTTTTAACATCAATAATTATGCCATCAATACATCATGGGGATGGTATTCATCAAGCACCTCAGAGGAGGGGGGGCAAAAGGATCATGGATCACGTCACCCATGTCAATGTGGCCCATGCAGCTCCATGTCCAACAGCACTCCTGCTCCAAGATTTGATAAATACCTTTTACTTGGTCCAGTAAACCCAAACAGGCTGCAACAACATCATTCACAAAGCTACATTACATCTACCGTATATACAATGCCACCTAGAGCTAATCAATGGTACTGCATGGCTAATGTGGGATCTAGAGTTATGTTTAGCTGACTATGGAGAAAGCAGGCTACTGAAAAGGGGGTGACACTGAAAGCCAAACAGGGTGAAAGAACCATAGCATCATTCTGAGAAAAGCAGTATCCATTTTCCTTTGAGAACACAGTTTGTTTCCTTACTGGGTTGAATGTGATGGTGTGCCATTTTACTGGTGTATTTTCCCTTTACCAAAGCACCAAGTGCACATTTTTACTGTATTTTTGGTGTATTCTATACTGAGAGGATGTGAGGCTAAGACTGGTCATGCGTATTGTGCTTTGGTGGTAACTTTATTCTTTAGTAGCCATTTCAAACCACTTTAATACAACAGACTGGTTCAAATTCCCCAGGAAAAGGGATACTGTTCTCATCTGAGCAAGGTAGCATTGTGACAGGTAAGGCATGAGGATTCAGTGTTTTGCTCTTTTAACTTTTAACTAATCATGGTCCTCTGCATCTCCTCCTCCCTCCCTCCCTCCCCTTTTCCCTCCCTCCCACCCTCGATCCTGCACTCTGGCTGCTGTCGTTTTCTGAATGCGTCCCCTCGTCCTCCTGCTGTTTAACTGAGGGATGTGATGTTGGAACGACCACCAGGGGGCACTACAATACGCCGGCCAGCAGGCCTGATGGGGATGTCATCTGGGGTGGGGGGAGCTGGATGGAGAGAAAAGGGGAGAAAGATGAAGTTTAATGGAAAAAGAGCAAAGAGCACATTAGGCAATGGGGAGAAAGAACAAGAGAGGAAAAGAAAAAGAAGGCCAGATTGAAAACCAGGACAAAGAGAGAATTAAAGAGAGACATTTAAAAGACTGTGGCTTGTGCTTATGCTGTTCTGGGGAGAAATGAACACAAAGGAAATCTGTAAAAATGACCTCAACTGTAACAGTATGATTTAAAATTCAAGATAATGCTACAAATCGGATTTCCATAAATTTCTTGTCTTTGCAGAGCACACAATGACAAGAAATGGAGAAAAGGGATGGATTTCCATATACACATTTTTTTATATCATCCTCTAATTATGTATCAATATTCCCACCTGCGTTGTGAGACAGTGAGACAGAGTCTTCATACTGTTGCTTCCTGTGACAGAGGAGGGTCTCCTTTTGGAGACCTGTAAGACTATACAGATGATAAGATTTTGTCCTTTTGCTCTCCTCTGGAAACTGCTACTGGTATAATACGTCAGTCCTTTCAAACTCACTCTACACAGAATAGCTTTTACGCTGTCATAGCACACAAATAATTGTTGTCATACACTCACATTATTACTTTCCAGGCACTTGAGGTTGTTCAAGACACATTCATATTGTCTATGATATATGGTATGTGTCACTGACATGACAGGGGAGTGCAAATTTCAGCAGACCATGTGCTGTATGCTTATAAATTATCAGCGAGTTTATAAATGGAAAACAGAATGATGTCAGACTATGATACACTGCATCAAAGCAAACAATCCTTCCCATCTCCTTCCAGACAAATAAATGAACTAACTCTGCAGGTGGTGGCCATGGAAAAACCTAAAATAGATAGGAGACTGACTCATTCTGAGAGTATGCACACATATGCACACATACACATTCTGAAACACACGTAAGCATTACAACGCCTGGGAAACCAGGAGCAGCCATACTCCCCTCTAAATTCATGTACTCAAATGTGGAAATTCTTTCCGGCGGAGGTCACCTTCTTTTTTTATGCATGAGGTATCACACATCAGCTACGCTTGTAAAGACAGGTTGCTCAATACAGCCAAAGGCTAAACACCATTTGGTGGACTTCTCTAATCAAAATGAGTTATAAAAATACTACACGCATTCACAAAGACAGCCAGTACCAGGGCACGTACAGCTGTGTTCTGTCCAGGTTAAAAGAGGTTGCTCTCATTGATTTACGTGGACACATTTAGTCTGTCAGGGAGGACAGAATGACTAGCTACAGTAACAGCTATGATTGCTCTGTTTGATTATAAAACAGTGGAAAAACTGATTTTATCATTTGTACAAAGTTTCACTGTTTGGTAGCCTGACAAAATCAATTTCTCACATTTATTTTCTAAATCTTAGCTAATCCAATGCTGACCTTACATATGGGCACAATCATACTGTCACTCAGCAGCTCTGCATAATGGAACAGATGTTGAATGTGAATACATAGTGTTGTGATCTCTCACATTAGATAGGCTTTCTTAATAGACCATGTCCAGATGTCTGGACTGAAATCTTGTACTCTGTACGTTTTAGGCCTTGAGCCAAAATTCCTATCCAGCGTGACTTAATTTCCAACTGTGGCATTACAATACAAAGAGGCTGTAGTTAGAGGTCACAGTGTCCTAAAGAGTAATCATAAGTATTTGAGGTGTGAGATACTGTAAGAGAGGGATTCAGCAGGATAAAGGGATTAAAGGTGCATTTTTAGAGATGAGTCATCAAAGAGAATGACTGATCCAACTGAGTTAAGGAGATTCAACTAGTAAGAGGTTGAGTACTCAAAATGCATGTTTCATATACATTTATATGTGTGTGCATGCTTGAAATAAAATACAAAATACAAATACTATCAAATACATGGAGGAATGCAGGATAATAAAAACCATCATGTGCTTAGTACAACGTGTACAGAAATACACAAAAGTACAGGGCTCCTATCTTGAATGCTAATTAAGTAAAATACAGTTGACATCATAGATGAGTATGGGTCAAAAGTACAGTTTGTATGGTTTTAATTTGGGGTAATGTTGACTTCACTGTCTAACCACACTAAAGCAAAAACAGAAAACCAGCCAACTTCAACTGAGTGTGTACAAATCTAACTTAATGCTGTCTGCATTGTGGCTCATTAAAGCTCAAAGGAGCTAAGGCAGCCAACTTAATGACATGCATAAACACACAAATTGTCATCTAAACAGTGTATAAACCCTTTCCCAAAGGAGTGTGATATACTGCAGACAAATGCTGTGCACATCATAAAGTATGAAAACAGGATAATGAGAGATTATTAGGTTACTCTATAGACATGAGGCTTATCACCATGGACTGTGAATGCATCATTCATCAAAAGCAACAACATGCTAAAAATCACGACTGTTGCTCTTCACAGCATGAAGCACTGTAGTAGATGAGTTGAGATAAAAGGGGGGCGTGATGGTGGATCGACTGACGCACATGCATGCTCCTTTGATGTACAAATCAATACAGACCACATACAGATGAAAGGAAGGACTGGGGGTTGTATTAAGAAGCTGAGCTCACCGCATGGTGCAGGGTTACCTGCTAGACTAAATCCGGACTGGTGCAGGTTTCTGACAGGCTGTTTGGTGGGAGAGGTACGTGCAGAGGCCGAGGGGGTACCACCACGGGACATGGAGAATTCAGACACCGGGCCATCGTACATTCCCCTGGGAACTGCCCTCAGGACTGCCAGCTACAGGACAAACAACAAGAGCAGAGATGGAGGTTGTGAAGAGAGTATCAAAGAAGTAGAAGAAGAGGTAGAAGAAGAATGGATGGGTAAGAACAAAGAGAGACATTATGGTTTAGTATCACAAAAGATTTAGAGTCCACACCTGTTTAGCATTATATGGTTGTTTGTGCAACTATTTGCATCTGAATTATATATGCATTTTTCAGAGGGCCTTTTTCCTGCCGAGAACCAGTTCCAGATTTACACATCTACACAGACACACACAAACAAAGACACGCATACACAAGCAGGCAAAACCATTTTACAGACTGGAGCAGAAAAAGCACACCATACAGTATTTATATGCTTTCAAAGCATGTTGAAACTTTAAGCTAGCGGTGAATTTGTCTGTCTGTCTGTCAGTGGCGTGACTCAGTGGAATCTTGGAAGCTCTGTCAAAGAGTTAAAAAGAGACATCTGTGAATGAAGAAAGCATAACAGCGACTGCTACCAAGACAAACAGCGCACTGTTACTACAGCTCCATTTTCTCATCACCAGCCAGCTGCAAATTAGGAAATGGTTGAACAATGAGATTTTTGGCCCATAAGTAAGAAGGCAAGAGAGCAGACAGCAGGGTCTGCTTTGAGTTTAAATTGCTATAAATCAAATGGTTAAATGTGGTTAACTCTTAATACTGTGGAGGAGATGGGAATGTCCTTTTTTTATTCCTTTATTTTCTGATGAGCTGATCTGCTACTGAACGGTGAACCTGGCTCTCTGTGTTGGTGGGCACCAGTAGTATGTACTCTAAAAGGTGTTTTAGGCATTTGTGCTGTATATTCCTGAATATGTAAGTGCAATGTAATATATTTTATATCTTATGTCCTGTATGTGGTAGGTCTCTTTAATGAGTTATCCTAATCCAAACTCACCATATCCTTTTTAAAACCATGATGACAAAGCCTCGACCACCCTCACTGCATGGACCTTTTACACTACAGTGTAAAAGCGCAGCCAGCGCCCTGTGGCTGAACCTTGGAGGCTGATGTCAGACTTACTGTATATCCCCCACATCCCACTTCACTGCCTCCATCCTTCCCGCCCTCTTTTCTCTCCACCATTGCAACTTCAGTTCAGTTTCAGCCCAAACTCCCTAAGTATCTTGCTCGCTTACAGTCCAAAAGACCTTGACTCCTACCTTCCACCTTACCTTATTTTTTCCTTTCTTCTCTCACTCCATTGTGCATGTGATTATTTAAACCAACAAAAATTATTTCTCCCATCATGTTTATTTAGACAACATTTTTGGTGCTAAGCGGGCGTTGTGCTGTTTTTGGCACTGCATTTACCAATGATCACTTACGTACTATGATGGTTTTTTGCATCAACCTCTTTTCTGTATGGATTCTTCTTGTCTTTATCTGTTCAGCAGTACAACTTAATTTTGTATTAAAAATTCTAAAGGTAGCTTCACACTGTACAATCTACAGTATCAGAGTTTGCCTTTCAAAAAGAACATAACCATTACATACAGTTTACAGATATGACAACTGCCTCCACAAAATGATTGCTGTGTAAAGTGTGAACAGCAGGCTGGACAGAAGTAAAACCTGTATTTACCTGCTTCCTGGCTTTAATACGCTTGTAGGCAAAGTCAGGAAAGGGAGTGCAGGGAATGAAGCGACCCACGCCGGAGGTGACATGCAGGTTCCCATCTTCCAGAATAATCTTCCCCTGGCAAATCACCACCAGTGGGGCTCCACGCAGCTCCATGCCCTCAAAGACATTGTACTCAGCAGCCTAAAGCACAAATATAAAAAGATTAGATAGTTGTGAAGAAATTAGGTTGTTGCAGCAGCAAAAGTAATAGAATTCAGCAAGGGGAACGGAACAGTAGAAATGAAGAAAAGCTATGAAATACAGTATAAACAATTGTGGGGTCAATAAAAAGATTAATCACATAGCAGTACTCACTATTACTATGAGAAATTATGCGAAATATATACAGAATGTCTAAATTTATAGTTATAGAGATATGGTAAAATTATCACGTAAAACTACAAAAGCAGATACATTTACAGTAATAATGATGGTGTGTAAATGTGCTCCATGTTCCTATTAATACATAGGTATATATGCTCTACCAAAAACATACACATACAAACACACAGAAGAAGAGCGAAAAACATCATGTCACGTTAAGCCCTCAATGGAGCATCCTGTCAAACAAGCCTGGCCTTTTAAATCCAATTCATCTCATGCCTCATATATCAACGTTTTTAAGGTGGACACACTGTTTCAATATGGATCAGTCAAATTTTATTTTGAGAAAAAACAAAAAACAACAAAATAAAACCTCTTTAGTCTTCCCTTGAAGGACTGACGAAGGGATGGAAGAGATGAGGAAGACAACAACAGGGGGAGCTGTGGGAGGATGGATGAAGAGACAAGAAGTGGAGGCTCTTCCTCCTCTACCCTCTCTAAATCCCACACTCTCTTTCCCCCAATCTTTATCATTCATCACCTTGTTTCTTACACTTGTCTGTTTGGCATGTACAGACAGCTGCCATCATCCAGCTGGCGTTTAATGCCTCCGTAGTGCTTCTCACTCTCTTCACATGGCTCTTTCCAGTTGTCCGTCTCCTTCATTCATTTACCCCTCGTTCTATGTCTGTTTTTCATCCTCTGTCTTTCTCTCCCTCGCCCATTCTTGCTTGATTTATGTAATCCCTTGAATTTTATCAACTTTGTGCACTATTCATCCTCTTCCAATTTCCCCTTGTGCCAACTTTCTTTTCTGGACATGTTTGTGATCTGTGATGGTCCCCTCCCCTCATTCCATTGTTGCTCATTTCCTCTGCACACGGCCCTGTTTTCTGCTGCCGTCCAAATTCAGGCCAGAACAGGATATAACTAAGACTAACTGCATGCCAAACATGATGTCATGACTAAGCCGAGTGTGTCTCAGAGTGTGTGTGTGTGTGTGTGTGTTACTGCCTGTTCTTGTTTATGTGTCAGAGTATCTTTATGAGCATCTATGTATTTTGTGGTTGACAACAACAAGCAATCCAGGCCAGATGTGGGCTTACTGATAACAAACTAAGACACAGCACAAACTAAGTTATATTTACTCTACAGGGGAAGACATTCCCCAACAAAGTGTGCTGGTAAACAGGGCCGCTCCTGTTTGGCCTGCCGTCAAACCATCCATTAAGGTAGATTTATTAGAACTGGGGAGCTGCCCTGCTCTGGTCTTCTGCTCTCTGCTGTTATTTTATCTGGAAGGACGACAAGCAGGAAATGAAAGGGTGACATCATTATGTAAGAACCCATGGATCCTCAGTGGATGTACTCCACATTTGGAGAAGGCATATTATTAGTCCAGTTCTCTCTGTCTCTTTCCATTCCTCCATCTGGAGACAGCACGATGTTCTTTCTCTCCTACTAAACAACCGCCATTAGGCCCTTCAAGCAAGGCAAATAGTAACTTCACTTCATCATTCCTACCATCAAACATACATCGTTAGTAAATGCATTCTTCCCTCACACATGTATTTGTGTATAAGCAGGATTTGTGCTAAGCGGGTAAAGCCTTCATTTCCTGTCCTGCCTTCATTACACTTCCTCGGCTGCTGAGTGGCCTGTCCAGGATCCTTTATTGTCTGTGTAATAGTAGAAACCTCATTACTCACATGTGCCAGGTGTACTGTACACACAGTGCTGGTGTAAAATGTGTGTGTGAGTAAGAGAGAATGTGTGTGTGTGTGTGTGTCTTTGTGAGGCCCTTGTCTTAGACCCTCAGAGGGAGGACAAAACACACCTGCAATGGGATAATACAGTTTCACGTTTCTAATGTAGTTTCACTTGTTTGACTCTGAACACATGACAAAAATTGCTCAGTTTCAGAACGTCATTAAGTGTTATTTAAGAGAGTTTTTGAATCCCATGTCCAGACTAAAGGTCCAGACTTTCAATAAAGAAAATCACTTGTTGGAACTAAACTATATCTTATCATGTTTGTAACACAGCTAGACAGACCTTGAAAAAAAGTAAAACTACAGGAGGATTCATTTATTTTCACTATGATGTACTTTGTAAAAGGAAAGCAGCACTAGCAGGCAATAGGTTGTCTGTTGCTCATGTTGTTAAATTGCAGCCAGGTCAATACATTTTTCTAAATATTAATATATGAAAATTAGAAAGTCTTTCAGCTGCAATTCATGGTCGGCACCTTAAACCACTAGGCCTAGACTAGACTGCATGTTGAGTGAGATGTTTCCCATGAAATCAAATGTCTTTTGACCAAAGCTGTTTGAGATGAGTTGTTTTCCTACAAGCGATGTGTGCAGATGTTCCAAATCTCCGGGGTATTTGAAATATTAGTATTTACTGCTACATAATCCTGTGCAATGAATGGCATTCTTTAAACCCACTATGGTTGTCCAATCATGAAAATATTTTGGATGATCTGTTCAAGTGAATGTGATATATAGAGGAAGGAAATACCTCTTGATTATACACCGCATCGATTCCCTGCTGATTAGCTGTACAGGGCTTTTTGGAAAACGCTGGCATCACTGACAGAATGTTTGTTGCATTTGGATAAACCTGTGTATTCAAATAATCCATATTTTTCCAAATCATTGCTGAGGGTTTTTGGATTTAGTGAGGCTCAACTGTACATCGAGAGCTGGTCATGTGGCGAGTACAGTGTGACTCGTATTAGTAGTGAACATCCACTGAGGCTTCATTTCCGTTTAGAGAAACTGAGCACTCTCTGGAAGCTGCTCAAAAATGTGCTCTCTCTCCCTCACCCTATCTCTCTCTTTCTCTTTTTCTCTCTATCTCTTGCACACATACACACACACACACAGTATGTAGACTCATATCTCATGTTCTGCTTTACTCTTTCCCTAAAACTCAAACGCCCTTTTAACAGCATTTTTTAATCTTTCTTTTTTTTCCACCCGTCTCATAATGTTTTTTTTCACCCCAGCAACAGAACATATAGACTGATGCAACCGGGATAACTGCAACAATAACAGCATTGACATTACTCAAGAAAAAGTCCCCTCAATGTTCCCTCTGCATTCATCCACTCTACCCAAGTAATATTGACTGAGAGGGTGTGAAACAATATAATTTCACTAGTTTAAACGCTGAGCTTTTTGTTAAAATTATTTCCAGCTCTCCTGAACAGTAAAGTGAAAGGAAAGAAGTTGTGAGCTGAATTTAACTGAAACTTGAAACAAATACAAGTTCAAACTTTGACCGATGCACAGACCGGTGTACGTACCGAGTTGTGTGTCTTGGCAGTGATGGTGCGGATGAAGTCTGTGTCCCAGATGACCAGGTCGGCATCAGAGCCCACGGCGATCCGACCCTTGCGAGGGTACAGGTTCAGGATCTTAGCTGCATTGGTGCTGGTGACTGCCACAAACATGTTCTCGTCCATCTTACCTGTAGTCTGTGATGGGAACAAGCAAAAACAGGGAATAGTTAGCACTTGTCAAAAAAAGGGTGAATGAAAAAGGGTTTACTGGATAGAAATCTGTTTTGCTTCTAGATATAGACGAATTAGTTACATGGATATATGTAGCTCTAGCTGGATTGCATTTAGATGACATTCTCCTTTCAACACAAACAGCTTCAGATGATGCATCTTTCTTACATTTAATGATTTATTGTGTTGTCTTGTGTTGTGTTTTTCTTAATCCCACTGATAAAATGGTCAATTATAAATGACCTGACGCCAGACACTATGAGCAAGATAATTAAGGAATATGTTTTCTTTGGTTTCTTGCCAAGAGTTAGATGAGAAGATACATACCAGTTTCATGTCTGTAAGCGAATAGCTTAGCTTAGCCCCATTTTACAGTCAGCACTCCACAGCTGTCTAAATCTACATGCCCTGTGTCTGTTAGCAGTACACTGATGCAATGATAGCGAGAGAGAAGGAAGGAAAAAAATGAGGGCAGTGTACTGTATGCAAGGGTGAAGAAAAAGACAGATGTGGAGATAGCACAGGAAAGGACACAGCAAGGTAGACACAGTGATAACAAGACACTGAAATAAAGCTGGAGAGAGGAGGGAGGGAGAGAGAGAAATAGCTGAGGAGAGAAATATCGGGAAAAATGGTGAAAGCCAGATAAAAGGAGGGAGGCAGAGAACGTCTGTATAAAAATAAAAATAGAAACCGCAGAGATGAGAAAGATGTGGATTTGACATCTCAAACTGAGCAACACAGAACAAACACTGAAGATGAAAACAATTAAAACAAAGCTAAGGCTTAGAAAAATGATGATTTTCCTTAAGGAAAAAGGTTAGAGAGCAATGGAATCAAAATGAAACTAAAGGTCTAAAATAAACCTTCATGTCCCTCTCTCATTATGCCTTTCTCCTTCTTCTAAAGTTTAAAAATGGAGAAAGACCTCACCACAGCTTTATCCCAGATGAGGGTCATCCTCTCCTCCACTCCGTTGACACCCTCTGGGATCTGAGTGAAGTCATCCTTGCCGATGGCCTTCTGGGACACACTGAAGGTACAGTGAGCACTGCCAGTCACACTCAGGTCTCCACTGGGAAACAAACAAAAACATGAAAATACAGCGTGAAGATGAAATCATACCAGCACAGCACAATCAAGTCAAGTTCTGCAATCACAAGGAAAGATGTTTATTTACTCTAGCAGGAGAGGCACAACAAAACACAACAAGGACTGCGATTGATTTAAATATTCCTCGTGCCAGAGTTTGTTCCTCCAGTACAAACCGTTACTAACGTTTCCTGTTTCCATATGACGCTCTAGCTCACTTACCAGACGAAGTCAGCCAGAATTGAACTTGTATGCATTAATCTAACTTATACTAAATGTAATTTTTTACTTTCTTCTTCATCTTTAAGATTCCTAACTCACAATAATGGCCTGGCAAAGGGAGAAAAGTTTCAGCAGAGCATTGTAATTAAATAAGTCATACTTTATTTGTTGCAGTAACACTACATTCAGTAACCATGGAGCTAATTATTCATCTAATCTTGTTATTCATCTGTGTCTATAGAACTTGCAGAAACTTTTCAGTTAGTGCACAAGCAAACTGAATGTTTAAATGTAGTTCACTTACAAGCAGTGTGGTTTGGAGATGAGTAACTACACCATTTAAACGTACTGTATCCTGCCTTGCCTTGTGTTGTGTTATCTATGCACACTATAGTAAAATCAGATGATATAATATTGTGTGAAATACAAGCACAAGATGATCAGGTCAGGTCAACTACCGAACCAGAGGGAGGTGCTGTGATTCGTACCTGGACAGCAGTGTGTTCAGATAGTCTGGAGTGGTGGGATCAGGGCTGAGAGGAGGTGATGTTACAAAAGAAGCCGCCTTGGCCCAATTCTTGCTCCAGTAATGCGTCCCATCAGTCCCCAGGCTGGCCGTGATTGGCTCCCCAAACACAACATTTCCTGGGAAAGAAATAACGGCAAAAAAAAATCTGTTAAAGTATCAAATGTAAAGTGTATCAAATTGATTTATTTCTGGCATTTTCAAAATCATCAATCAAGCCTGATTAATTTGTCAGCAGTTTAATCTCACTAAAAGCTTTGGTAATTCATCGGAGTGTTTGCAGGAGAGGAACCACGCCTAATTTGAGTCATACAGACATCAACCTTGGCAATGTACAAATTTCACTTTGGCTCAATTGTAGTTGAGTTTGTTCTTCCATGCATGATGAGCCAGGGTTTGATTCCTGTCACTAACAGTTGCTCTTCTGTTCCTTCATGGTCCTTTGCTCTCGCACCTCACTGTTTGATATCCGTCCTGGTTTAAATATAAAAGCTTGGGAATAGATCCAAACAAAGTTGTCAAACCCATTAAGGCCCCTAAAGGGTGTACATGACTGCAAGAAGAAGTCCTCCTGAGGACAGCACTATGCCTGTAACATCCTCATGCGGCCTTTCACCAAAGACATCCAAACACACATTCTTCTTCTCTGCCCTCTCTCGTTTTCCCGTTCCATTCTTAAAAATTGTATATTTCACAATCCATCACAGCCAGGGAGCCCCTCGGTTCACCTCTGCTGTTTCCTGGGACAGTGAGGAATGGTCTGTGTGACAGCTGAACCGCAGAAAAGAGCTGAATGACAAAGCTGAAAATTCCTCTGAGAATAGCATCTTTTTTCATTATGTCAAGCAGAGTGCAGCGTCTGTGTACATCAGCAGCTCCAGGAAAGACAGTAAAATCATCTTATAAGGGCATAGGTGCAGTGATACTGGTATGTGCATTCCAAAACGTCTCAGAAATCAGACAGAAAGGTGAGCAGAAGTAAAAATGTTTTGTCTTATTTTAGTGAGAAACATGTGTTTTGAAGACTATTTGGAGATGATGCAAAGATAGCCTTTACTCTACTACTACTACTACTCTACAAAATGTGCTACAGCACTGCAATCTTCGCAAAATAAAGTGGTCAATGCCCAGAGATGAAACTCAAAAATTAGATCAATCTCAAGCAATATACAGTATCTGAACTAAGAGCTTTTGTGTCAAAGATAAGATGTGCTCCTTTTAATCAAATTTCCACTTTCTTATTGTACAGTCTGCTGTTGGTGATGCTGTTATTCACATGGTGGGAAAGAAGATTCTTTCCTGAAAAATAATAATAATAATTGCTGGAGTGTACAACTTACCATCTTGTACCTTGTCTTTAGGTGTGCAGGTAGTATAATTTCAGACAATCATGTTGTTTTTTTAATGAACCTAATGCTCATTGAACATAAACACGTAGGTAGTTCTAAATATTCTGCATTGTGCAGTGAAGTCTAAATGCCGCCCTTTACCTTTTTTCCGGGCCTGTGAGATGATGTCAGCAGCACTCTTGCTCATGACCCGGGTCACGTAGAGAGGACAGTTGGTTTGGCTGGCGATGGTTATGGCACGGAACACCGCCTCTGCCTCCAGCTACAGAAGGGACAGGACATTGTGGTTGACTTGGAAATGTTTTTCCCATTAGGATTTTCTCAAATAAACTTCAAGTATCTTAACCGCAGCAAATTATGTATTTTTGGAGCTGTATTATTTGAATAATTCATTTTGAACCAAAACGACAAGTGGAAGCTTATAATTTTAACATCATAAAACTGGCGAGGTTTATTCAGTTATATTGAGTTAGGGTAGTTAAAAGTAAATTTATGATATGAGCAAACAAATGCTAAGATAAACTTTAGTGAGGTCAGACAAGAGCACCACATGCTCATTTACCCGTTTTCCTAATTGGAAGACTTACATGGAAGAAATATTCACAATACAGTCCATAATATGCCTTAAAAGCAAACATCTCTGGACACATTGTGGCGGCCCACGTCCACGTTGGAGAGCACCTGGCATTTTATTGTGATTATTAAATTCCTGAAATGTCCAGCCAAGCATGTCTCCAGATGTGACGACTGTGTGGTTTGTAGTTTGCAAGGGGACACAAACACTTCAGCTGATTATTGTGTCCTAGTCCACAACATCAACCTGGGTCCAATAACCAATAAATTCAAACCAAACAGGACACCAGACACTGACAAAACACTAATCCAACTTGGCCTCTGCTCAATTAAATTATGTTACCAAGCTTTTGATTCTTAAGACTCCACTTCACTGCATGACACTATGGGACTGGTGGGACAGATTCACTGCACTGCACCACAGAGTGGAAAATCCCAGTCAAGCTAAAGGCAGACAAGTTGCTGACTTGAGAGAATGTCTTTCATTTTGCTGTTTGTTGAAGAAACATTAGCAGCAACAACTGGGGGAACCGGAGAATTTTCACCCAACGCCTCTAATGTGTCTGACACCACATGTATGCAACAAGAACAATGTGTGACGACCAGTCCAAGAATGTCATCGTGGACAATGTGAGAGTGTGGTGTATAGTATGTGTGGCCATGTTTGCACTGCTGTTTGTACTTTGGAAAAAATGTGGACTTTATTTAATCAGGATGGTATCTTGAGATTAAAATCTCCTTTTCGAAAGGGTCCTGGCCAAAATAGCAGCACATTTATATTACACATACCAACGCAGAGCTAACATTCACAGGAGGAAGATCATCGAAAAGACATGAAAGACACTAAAACACACAATATCTCAATAAAAACTGAGATTATGTATTAAAAAGACTATACTTGGCTATTTCGGTCTTTAAAATGTTCATGACTACATGTTCAAAATCATTTAGCGCAATTAGTGTATAGGTATGTGTACAGTGTGTGTGTGTGTGTGTGTGTGTGTGTGTGTGTGTGTGTGTGTGTGTGTGTGTGTGTGTGTGTTGTACCTCTTCTGGCCTGCTCAGCACGTGTCCCTCTGGTCCAGTGATGCCCATCTGCAGCATGCGGGCCTGCTCCTGTTGAACAAACATGCAAACAGTAGGCTGTTAGCTGCTTAGCTCATATGCAGGATTATCTTTTGGTCTTTAGTGGTTTGAGTGCCTGGGCTGATGTAAGGTTTTGGTCACACTCCAAAATGACATTGTGTTTCTGCTTGTTTCTGCCTGTGTGAAGGATATGAGCAGCAGGTTTGTCATCTGGGTCAGGCCACACACAGAGGACTGTGGGAATCCACGGGCTGTTGAGGGTCTTTGTATACGTGTAGAACTACCTCCCAAAAGTTTGGTCTGCACTTTTGTGTCGTAGTAAATGCAGATGTGACCCCTGCATGGAGAGATAGCGTCTGCGATGTCACTATGGATGCTTTCATGGATGCTTTACGATGACATGCTTCCCCCAAAAAGGACTTATATTTAGGCGCTAAAGGAAAATTAAGGTATTTTCCAACCTGGTTTTTCATCTCATAATTTCACCATTTTGACTTTGGATCATGCTAACTTTGTCGTTGTCGTAGAGATACAGGAAAGGTGGACTCAAATGCTTATCTCCGAGTCTGACCAAAAGTATCACAGAAATCAGCTCCCTTGAGTTAACTTCATAGAGATCTGCTACCCAAACTAGCTGCCTATTCATTTGCCCAAGCCGGTTTGTTTGCATGTATGAAGCTGTGGGTCGCTGCTGATTTAGCATGTGCATGCTAAGTAGAGAAGTAGTGTAGTAGCAAACAAGAGAAGGTTTATTTACATTATATAGTGTGTTCTCCCTCTTCCACTCGGCCAATTCTTTACGAAGACCGGCCAAGTGGTGGAGGGAGAACACATAGAGGCCGGAGTAATATCCACCCGGTGTATGTTTTTATTTGTACTTTACATAACACCTATAAGAGGTTCAGGTTGGTTTCGGTGAGGTTATGAATAAAAAAAACTATATACAAAAATGAAAAAACATAACAAAAATAAACTTTTCAGTCAAACTAAAGTTAGTTCATAACCAATTAAGGCAATCAAACAACATCTCTATGTAAAAACAACAAAATCATTTCTAATGATTATTCTAATTGTCCTAGCATATAAATATTAACAGTATAGGTTCTTTAGGGTACTTTAAAAAAGACTATTCCCTAAAACAACAATGAACAATGAACAATGAACCCCCTCACACACACACACACACACACACACACCCTCTGTAGGCTACTCAGCATGGTACAGTCTAAGTTCACTCTACTATAAAACCTATTGGATGCTCTTACTTCCTATTTGGCTGTGTGGGCCCATGACAAGCAGGTAATATAGATTTTGTTAGCAGGTTAGCATGCTATATCCACATGTGTTTAGCCAGTGTGCAATCTACTCTTCTAGGGCACGGGTTAGCACCGTGACTGTCTTCTAAGGAAATTTAAGAAAACTTTGTGCAATGGCTTGTTACCCAGTGAACTACTATGAGGACGAATGTGAGTCATCTCATACTGATGGCCGACCATATTTATTCCTATCAGAGCACACAGACGAGGAGCTAAATCAAAAGGAAGGTGAAGAATAGAGGCACAGAGGCAGCAAGAGAACCATCCCGCAACACAAACTGGAGATGTTCCTGTGGTCACTGCTCTCCAAAGCGGTCTGAGGAGGAAAATGAACGTCACCGCTAGGAGTGGGACCTGTTGATGACAGACTTGGAAAATCTAGACATGTCTGCAGATGAGAGTGATCCCAGATGTGTTACTACAAAAAGCAAATGTGTGGCTCTGATCAACATTGCTGTGCTGGAGAATGAGGCCGGCTGGACCAAACAGCGACTTCTCTATATGGTAAGCAACAGACCCTTACACAGCAATAAAAGCCTTTCAGGACATTTTTGTAATATCTATATTGGCCTCTGTTGAAACGAGTCATGCCATATATGAAATGATTAGTAAAACATTTTTATTACTGAAGATTAATAGGCACCTAGTTTGGTTAACGTTAGCCGGCAAGTTTTCCCAGAAGTGGTTTCCTTTGCAGGTGGCTATCATAGCTCATCCATGGGGTTAATTTCCGTTGACTTTTAGGTCGGACTCAGAGACAAGTGTTTATCTGGAAAGCTTTAGGAGGCTCACGCTGCTTGCCCCCTTTGCCTGACTCTGTGTTTCCAAAATCTCTACAGAGGACAGGTAGTAAGTAAAAAGTTAGAATGGCACATAGTCAAAAGGGCCACAGTTACGAGAATAAGACCCAGGTTGAAAAGTATTGGAATTCTCCTTTAATATATTCTTGGTGGAAAAACTCTTTTGCAAAATTGCTACCAAAACACACAAATTCAATAAAGAGATGTAAACTTTGTGAGGAAATTGGAAGTTAAAGTCAGCATCTAGTGGTCTTGAGAGGAACTGCAGCTTTAGACATTTTGGCAATGGTTTCAGCACGCATCCAAGGTGGTTGTCACGTGGTCCCAACATGTCCTCTACCAGCACTAACAGCATTTATCACACACAGGTCTAAACAAGACCTCTCTATCTCAGGAGCTCTAAAGTGAAGTCAGGTCATGACATAATCTGAGGGTTCAGACATTTTTGGTTTTAAAGGTGATGGAAATCAGACTTTCTCAAAGTTCTCGTTTAAGACTGGATAGGAGAGCTGGGATTTGCGATGAATCAGATCCAACACACACACACACACACATACAGTGACAGAATCCAGGCAAGGTCTGGATCTCTGACTAATACCAACCCTCTCAATCCACCAACTATTAGGGTTCAATTACTTTCATTTGTCCACAATACAGCACAGCCCTGTGTATACTACACACACACATTACTGTCCTACAGGAAACACATTCTCTCTCTCATCAGTGACAGTATGTTTAGTCTGTAGGTAGTGGAGATGCACTGCGATAAGGCTCGCCTAGAAAGCTGAACTGAAGTGAACTAAACTGAAATAAATCTCACTAAACAAAAAACAGATCACAGAGTGGGACACGAGACAAGTAATTAAAGAGAGGGTAGTAAAGAGTATGAGGCAGGGGAGGAAAGAAGAAATGTTCAAGAGCTGTATGTGTCCGTTTAATTATCTTTATTTTTACCTCAGCGATGATCTCGCCATTTTCAGCATGGACCTGAGCGATGCCTCCCCTCTCTGCCAAGAAGGTAAAGACATCATAGAGCTGGAGGAGAAAGAAACAGAAACTGTGAAATTACAGTGACACTGTTTTTATATTTAAAATCCTGCCTGGCTGTATACACAAGAATCAAACCCTCTCTTTTACCCTAGGGGTCACCCTGAAGCCACAATTTAAAAGAAGCCCACAATTTACATGATGTCTACCACCATGCACTGCAGTTATTGTGTGTGGTCTCCAGAAATTGTTAAACTCATGTGGGATGAGCTGCAGTTGCTGTTATGTTGCTGCGCCACAGTTCCTTAGAGAGCTGCATGACATCACTTTTTCAAGCTGGAGTATTTCAGCTGCCTCACGCGCTCCTCTGACCGACCGAATTAGCTACAGCTGCATGAGAAACATGAAGAGTCCTGCCTCACACCGTCTGGACTTACACTTTGTTTTTCTGCATTTACCAGCAAAACTTACAGTATAAACTCACACTATACATCACACGCTGCAGGTTACATAAGGACAGGATATGTCAAGGGAGAAAAAAAGATTAATGCTTTTCTAAGACTTTACGCTAAGTCGGAAATCTTGAGTATTATAGTGCCTACGGCAACTAAAGGTCATAATTTACTCTCTTTTTTAGACAGTGTCACTGCTCAGAGACGAGCCATTGCCATGTTTTCATGGTTCTTGACTATTCAGGTTCTCAGCAAGTCAGCAGTGATTGATTATATTGGTCGCAACTGTTCTTGTTGGATTGCTTCAATAAGAAAACGATATTTAATTTACACAGTGAGTGAAACCAAGATAATACCACCCCATGTTTTGGAGTTAACCTCTACTGAAGATGTTAAAGGATAGGTTCACATTTTTCAAGTATGTCTTAAAAAATACTCATATGTACACTGAAAGAGTTTTTGGTTAATTTGTCCTGTTCATACTGGCTGTGAAGAGATCCCTTCCATCAAATGTAAGTCAAAGTTAATATAAGGGCTTCAGTAGTATGATATAGCAAAATCAAGTGTTACTGTGACAAGTTACAGTCTTTTTAGTACAAAAATTCCAACTTTGTGTCTCCACTGACACAGTTTCTTTGCTGAGCTGCAATGGAAGGATATTAACACAAAAAGGGAATTCTGTACTAAAAGACTTTGGAAGTCAGACTGCAGAAGCTTCACATTAGCTTGTGCATTTATTCACAAAGCATGTAAGGCATGTAAGTATTGTTTTAATAAAGACATAACCTATCCTGTGTGGTTTAAGTTAAAGTATTTGTACCTCACTGTTGCTCATCTGGTAGTAGTCCTTGTAAGCCATGTAGACCTGGAACGAGTTCACACCTGTAACAAAGGAATACAACATAAAGAAGAGAGCATGTGAAAAATACTACTTACTGTAAACCTGCCTAAAAAGGTCAAAGCTGGATATAAAAATAAACTAATAACCAGAAGTCATGTTGAGGTGAAGGTGTGATTTGAGTCTAATCTTGCAACATTATCAGATTTTTGAATGGAATGGAGGTTTGCTTATTTGACTGCCGAAATACTGTAAAGTGTCTTTTATTCATCAATTACAGTTTGTAATTGTCTCTCTCTCCAACATATCATACAGTTACATTTTGCAATAGTTAAACTATATTCAAACTATATATTTGTATTGTTTTTTTTGTTTTTTTACTGTTGTAGGTTATTATCATCCGTGATTCTGAAATACTTATTTTTACTACAGTACCACCTTTTGAACAACAATAAAAAAGGGAAGCATTTTTGTTGTTGTATTTAGCTTTCTAGCTTTATTTTCATGCATTGCAGTGTCAACTTGTAAATTACTTCCTTAGGTAGATGTTATGTTACACCATCACAGCCTACCTTTCTCCTTGATGAGGTTATCCACCTCCTGCTTTATGCTGTCGTTCCAGTGGGTGATGTCCACGTGGAAGGAGTAGTCGCAGCAGGACTTCTCATCGGCCCACTGCCTCCACTGGTCATAGGCCTCCATCAGGCTGCTACCGGGCTCTGGGATCACATGGTCCACTGGAGGAGGTGTATGGTAGACGAGAGAGGACAGAGGGATGAGGGGAGGATGAAAGGAGGATAAGAGAAGTTTGCAAAAAGGAGAGATGGTAGGTGAAATCAAACGGATAGACAGACAAAGAAGTGACAGAGTGGGGTGGGGACAGTCACACATAGAGAGATGAAGACAGGGTGATGTCAGGATTTGTCTGCTGGTGTTTCTACTTTCTCCCTGTATTGTTTATCTTGCATAATCAGCTGTCTGTCTGAGTCCCTGCAGTGCTTAGCCAGTGGGGACCAATCTTGTCAGATGTCACATTACATTTTGAACATCTCTGTCTGGGGTGCAGGTGTCCTTGATGAATTTAGGGGCCACTCTGGTCACCATTAGTTGACACAGATCTGAAAGCAATTCTTAACATAAAATCATATTAATCAATAAGCAAATAAATATTGTACACATAAAATTACAAATATAAGAAAATGCATAAACTAGGTTTCTAATGTGTAAATTTGCATGATTTACTGCATATATTAAAAAACTGAGAGTGCATGTTTGCCTTTGTGTGGATATCTTTTGCGTCTGTTTTCACTGCAATTATTCATGGCCAGTAAATCCTCATCGTACACAACAGTATCACTATGCACAAAATATTCCGCTCCATCTTACTCAGCTGTAATACAATAAGGCCGCCTGTTGGCTCGCCACCTGACTGGCTTCTTTATCTCATTAATGATGACCCAATCTGCTTATCCGGTCTTTGCATGTTAATAGGATAGAGCTGGAAATGGCAGTCACAAAAAAACATTGTTGTTTACTATGTCAACCATTTGAACTACTTTTTTGTTCACCGTCACACAAACACAACATCATCTGTTAGTAGAGACAGACATATACAGTATGCAATACACACAGGCAGATACAAACCACAGTATATGTTTTCACTTTCTCTCTCACACATCACCCACTAGAATATAATCCCTCTATGAATGGAGACTATGAATAAAGCTTACTACAGTAGCACGCCTGTTAGTGAATGTGCCGGTTTAAACACAGCGCCACACTGGCAGACAAGCAGCCAGCTCAAAAGAAGTTGATGGTATTAATGAGACTGAAGTGTCTACCGGCTGTTGGCTGTGATAGCGTCTGGTCTCTCACATACATGAAGAACACATATAAACCCATAATGTACAAAGACAAGCATGTAGACAGACACTGGTGTTGTATTTCCGTGGGAGCAGTGTTTCACTCTGTGCCCCCCTCCCCAGTCCAACCCCCTTACACTCAGTCTTTTGTACGGTCCTTTTTTGGAGGGCTGCCCAAAAACAGACCATCCTCTGTTGGGGTCTCTGCCCTCCTTCCCGTCCTTTTTTTCCCCTCTTTTTAGCTTTTGTCTCTGTCTGAAACTCAGCTTTACTTTCCTACAGCCCTTACCGATCATGGTCGTGCCCCCGGCAAGAGCGGCCTTTGATCCCTGAGCGAAGTCGTCCACGGTTGTGGTTCCACGGTACGGCATCTGGAAGTGGGTGTGGATGTCAATGCCACCGGGGATCACCATCTTCCCATTGGCCTCGATGGTCTTCACCCCACCGGGCACAATCAGGTTGTCGCCGATCTGCCTGTCGAGGGCAGATGATGATGTTATTATTGTATGATCATGTGATGTTGCAGACAGCAGAAAATAATGTTGTTGTTTTTTTCCTGGGCCTATTACTACTTTTGTTATGCAATGACAATAAATTAAATCTGAATCTGGGATGTCACTAAATTGAAATTACGCTGATATATGTTCAAGTAAATTAAGACAACAACAAGTAATTTCAACAAGCAATTCCTGAACACAGGAGGCTGATTTTTCCGTCAACCCTAAATATGTAAAGTTGTCACAAAAATCCTATGAAAATATTTGGAAACTGTTTTGAACGGATGTCTTGATATTACAAAACAATGCAGGTAGCCGTTGAAAATGACTACAAATATCTAAATGCTGTACTGTTCCAGCCCGACATTTGTCAATATCAAGCCATGTTTCCAATACATTCAAATCATAAACACACATAGCCACGCTTGAAGCAACACACTGTCACATCAACATTTAAAAAAAAAAAAACAATCCTGTTGTTCAGACTTGATAGAGGAGACCAGCCAGACAGACTGGCAGGCAGTGTCTCTGTGCCAGCAGCCCAATGGTCCAGCAGGCATCTGGGTGCTTATTATGCAACACCAGGCTTTCTGTGGGTGCCTCTCACTGAGCTGCCTCTCTAAGGGGCAAGGGGGGTAGGGGGGGCGGGACAAAGGGCCTGTAACTGAAAAATCAAGTGGAAACAGAACAGGGGGGAAAGAGAGTGACGGAGAGGACAGACTGATTCAGGGAGACACAGAGAGAGGAATTCACCCAAACTGCCCTCGCCTTGTCTGGTGGGGCGGGGACATGCTCACACTAGCACATAAAATTGGGGACTAGACTGGCTGTTATCACCCTACTTTGTCTTTGAGCAGACCGCCAATAACACAAACCCTAGAAACAAGGACACAGTGTGCCTGAACAAGCAGCTTGTACTCATGCATTTATTCTCTGAAGTTTCCATATCAGTTAATTAGACTGCTATATATTTAGTTTGGATTCTTTTAAAAAATAATAGCAATTTTTGCACTTGACTTAAAGGTTCCCTGTTTTTTTCCCCCCAATTTTACCTGCTAGTGTCACCTGTCTCAAGTACAAATTGTGTTCTTTAACCTGTGACCTCTTCTTATACAAATTCTAATCATAATTAAACATATTAATACATTAACAATTAATCTAATCATATAAGAGATCATTAAGATTTGGTGTTATTCTCATATTTTTTGTCCATTGTGACTATTGATCATAATACACTTTATTAACCACCTCTGTTATAGATATCTGAGAAACATGGACTATATACAGGTGACTACTTTCTACGTTTACTTTCTGTCAGACAGATTGAGATTATCTCTGTTACATTGAAGTTTTTGGAAAGCTACAGGCTTGTGCTGCTTGCCCTGATTGGTGTCATTCTTGCAGATGTCCATCATCAACAACGTTTGTGAGTAAAGTCAAAATGGACAAATGGATGGAATGATCAAGATGTCTTACTTAACATTTTGCACACAAGAAGAATTGTGATCTGCATTCTCATAAGAAAGATGCAGTTAAATATGAGGGAGAGGGAACAGATGCAATACAAACAACTTGACTGAAAGATAGCAAATAGATGATGAGCCTGAATGGGAGTTGAGGGATGAAAGCAAATGGGAATGAATAAAAGCAGAGCAGAAAGGAGGACAGTGGGGGACTTACTTAATGACGCCATCCTCCATGTAGATGTCGGCATGGAAGGACTGGTCATCATTCACGATCCTCCCGCCTTTGATCAGAAGCCTGTCGCTCTGTAGAGAAAGGGATGGGAAGAGGGGAAAATAGAAATGTTAGGATTCGATGCAATTTTCCTCCAACAAAGACCCAGTTTGGCTTGGATCATTGTGAAGTAAAGGTTAACTGGAGGACGATCTACTCTGCCAGATCACTTCTGTTCTATATACAGAGCTGGACAATGTTTTTCTATTTCTCCATAGTTAGATTATGTCCTTTTTTCCCACCCAGAGGAGATGAACAATGTTTCATTCATTCATTCATGGCTAGGAAGAGACGGGTCATGTTTGTCAGTCTTGTCCCAAGCAAACACACCCTTAGAGTTTAGCTATGGACCACCCTGTGGGTCTGCCTGCCCAGCTCTTCCTGTGGTCTTCTGCAGCAAAGTGGTTCCATTCCCCCTGCATGGACGTTTTCTTGATATCCTTGTTAAATGAGTCCATCAAATAATACAGCCTATCTAGCACTGTCCCTAAATGGACAGTAATTCTTTTGTCCAAACAATTCAGTGACTTAATAGTAGCTTCTTAAACATACGCAGTCATAGAAAACCATCCCTCTGTTAGCTTTGGTCAATTCCTCTGTTGAATTTGCATGCATTTGTCATACATGTGTCACCGTGTTGACTTCCGGATAGAATTGGCACTTTTATTAGTCAACCCATTTTAAACGAGATACGATATGAATTTCATCATAGTCCGCACCAAATGTTAGGATGTTGCTGTGTTGGTGTAAGAAACTGGAGTGCTTCTTGCATCAAGGCTGCAAGTGTGTGACTGCTTTTCTCTATTGCTTGTCTGCTCTGTGGTCAGTGTGCCCATTTAAATCTGACCTAATACAGTGACTAATATAAGATTACTGGTGCACAAAGTGATGTTTGTGATCATCATCATGGTATCTGCCTTCCAGCTTGCAAAGATAATATTTACTGGTACAAATACTGACTTGGTAAATCTGGGAGTGCCAGTTTGATCACATGTGCGCTTCACAAATTCAGCAACTAGAAGGTATTCATAAAGATAGAGAGAGGCACTTTCACTGTAACTTATATTCCCCTGCAGTAAAATGCCCTGGACCAGTCATGGTGATAGAGTTTGGGAGGATGATGAGGCAGAACTGAAGCTGCTTTTAAGGACTGATCATGGATTAACATCTTAACCGCGTTTATCCAGATTTTGTTATGCAGCAATACTAACTGTGGATGTTATTTTCTCAGCACATTCCATTTATCCAACAGGCCAAATGCAATCGCCAATATCAATGCATATTACTGAATGTGATCCACACATCCCACTGTGGTGCGCTAAAATGAAACTACAAAGCGTTGTCACATCTGAGGAACCCTTCGACCTTACATGTCGTAATGTGGTCTGATCTGGGCGTTGCCATGACGCCACACAGTCAGACATCAAATCTGCTGCTGCCGCTGCACCACGGACTGACTCTAGCAGGCCGTTGTCATGGCGACAGGTTGACTGCAGGGAGACAGACTAGAGAGGAGGGGAGACTGGGCGCCTGGTTTTGCTGACTAAGTCAATGAAGCAAAGTGTCTAGAGCTGAAACGAATAGTTAGTTAATCGACTAGTCGGTCGACAGAAAATTATTCTGCAGTTACTGTGATAATAGATTCATTGTTCAAAGCATTTTTCAAGCAAAACCACTAAACATTTGCTGATTCCTGCTTCTCAAATGAGAAGACTTACTGTTTTTCTTTGTCTTACTGGATACTAGATTGACTTTCTTTTGGCTTTGGGTTCTGTTTCTTGGCCAAAGGAAAAAAAAGCTTTTTGAAGATGTCACCCAGCTGATACCTTCACGACAATACCGTTTGCTGCTGAAGCTCCTTCCACCACCCCAACCTCCTCCTCATGTGCTAAGTTTTGGCACTGCCAATTTAACAAAAATGTAATGTTCATGTATGTGTTTATTAAGGAGGGTTCACTCTCCCAGCAGAATCCTTGCTGACCACCCTCAGAGAGCAGATCCCTTTCTTCCCCACCAATTCTAACTGTTAAACCATTTGCTATAAATGGTCAATTCCCTGAAGTGAGTGTATCTGACTGAAATTAATGAATTTTATTCAACAATTATGGTAATCAATTAATCATTTAAGTCATTTATCAAGAAAAAATGCTAATGAATTTGCTGATACCAGCTTTTCAAATGGGAAGATGTGCTGCAGTTCTCTGTTATGGCATTTTAAGTTTAATGTTTTTGAGTTTTGGGCTGTTTTTTGGTACAAAACAAGCAATACATATATTAAATGCCCTGCTGAGAAAGACAGACTTCCATATTTTCCCATCAGCACATGTGTGCAGAGATCTACACCCCTGGCTGTGGACCCAGTGTTTCATCACTATAATGAACTGCAGCCACTCCTTCACACGTCAGAAAAAAAGGATAAAGCATAATAAGGTTTTGTATGCGGCTCAAATGATACAAGCTGAAATATCTGCTGAGCTCATACGCACACGCAATGTGTGTATTACTGTGTCTTTGTGTTTGTGTGTACGTGATGTAGATGGTGATGGAGGAGTGTGAAACAGAGCCCAGAGCCTTCCTAAGAAACCACACCCTGAAGCAACACATTACAACACACAGTCATCAGTGGCTGGAACACAGCACCAGCATACATCATACTGTAGAGCACGCTGCCCTAAAACTGTTGCTCATTAGCTCTGAGACAATTGTTTGGTGATCTAATTTTGAACTTGAATATGAAGTCCATATTCATAACTTCATTTCACTTCTTTCCTGGAAATACTGTAATATGATTCTAAGTCTGATGTCAGCACCTTAAAATCCATAAACTACCAGCATTGATAAAACTAGGAAGAAATGTCCTAAAAATCAAGGGCTGCAACTAACAATTATTTTCATTATCGATTAATATGGTGATTATTGTCTCAATCAATCAATTAATGGTTTAGTCTAAATAGCTTGTTTTGTCCAACCAACACCTAAAAACCTAATATATTCAATTTGCTATCTTACATGACAAAGAAAAGCAGCAAATCCTCACATTTGAGGAAGCTGAAACCATGAATGTTTGGTATTATTCAGTCATTTAATAAGAAAAGCTGCTAAACATTTACTGCTTCCAACTTCTCAAATGTGAGGATTTGTTGATTTTCTCTGTTTTGTATCATTGTGAACTGAATATTGGGTTTCAGATAGTTGGTTGGAGACTATATATTTTCTGTCATTTCATAGACTGAACAATTCATTGATTAATTAAAAAAATAATCAGTAATAAAAATAAGCGCTAGTTGCAGGCCCCAGGCTACAATTCAGCAATACAGACCTGCTCTCATCAACTGCATCAGACGAGTAAAGATTTTCTTATCTTTCTGATTTATAATGCTGCAGTGAGGGGTGTGCCCCCATGCTGAAAGGGTTCCTCTCTCTTTCAGCCCACTCTCCCCACTGGCCTATAACAGCATGCAAGAGACCACAATCATTTGACAATCAATAGCTTTCCATTTCCATTACAACCCAGCAACTGCTGATTTCAGTATTCCCCCAGTGCATCTGCCAGTGAAATACATAATGAAGTTAGAACTAGATTTGAGTTATGTCCAGTCAGTGGAAAAGTAGATGTTAGAATGCTTAATGTCAATGACTTAACTCATCATTCATAAATAGAACAGTACAGATCTTTTGAATGGCAACAAGCATGCCCAAACTGTCAAAGAATTTCAAGAACACATAACATAAATTTAAGTGGTAGTACTGTTTGGCAAGGCAGTATGGATGACCAAACTGTCAAGCTTTGTCAAAGACACATAATCTGAGACAGGAGTCTTTTCATTAACACGTCTTGGTCTCACGTCATAAATCTAAATTCAGACCTAGCATTTATTGTGGCTTTTTCCTGGAATCTATGGCAGACTGCCACATTTGCCAGTGCTTATGTCATTCGACCACAAACAGCAATATGTTACACTTCCAACATTTCACAGAAAATATAGCAAGTGACAGCATGCTGTTTCCCAATGCTGTCACAGTTATGTATTATTGTGTTTCAGATTTTATCCAGGATTCTGTCATTTATTCCAAAAATGATTTCTCAGCATTCGTGCATTATTCTATTCATAAAAGAAAAAGAGGGATATGACACGTGGCAAAATGGGTTTTCCTGTAAGTGGGGATATCATGGGTATGCACCCCAGCCAATCATGCCACCAGGACGTCCTCTCACCAACTTAGTTCATTAAGTTTTTACGATTTCATATTTTAACAGTTTTCTTCCCTGTGTAACCAAACTCAACCTCTTGTGACTGTGTAACCATCTGTGCTATTATGTGGTCATGGGGATAAACCTAACCATTTGTTGCAACATTAACGAGACAGCACCATCCACATAATGAACAGACACCACAGTCGTAATGCTGTTTGAATTTCTGCTGCAGCCCTGACTTCGGCAAGGACGATTTAATGGCATTCAGTGGCTGTTGTGGTATTCACATGACAGAGTCCTGAATCTGAGATCGGACTGGATGCCTGCTAGTGTTTCAAGATGGTGGATTTAGACAATTACAACATCACAGTGTACATATATGTGATGTGCAACGTATGACTGACTTTGATCCACACATCTGATGACTAAATATCAAAGGAAAGCCCAAAGACTTACGGAGCTGTTGTTATTACAATACGGGATCACCTCTTAAATGTACTGAAATTCAACTTTGTGCAGCAATGTTGCCTGCTTTCGTACTTGTATGTTGTGGCAAATGTATGATCTGACTATGGATACTGAAGGCTTGCTACTGCTTTCTCTAGCGCAGCTGTTTCCACCATAATGGATATTGATTTCAGTTGAATCTTGCCTACACTTCCCCCTGAATCCTTGTTGGACATTGATTTCAACCAGTTCATATTCCCTACCTTTTTTAAACCGTTTTAAAACTCTTTTGGTTACTTCTCTTGGATACTGTCCCCCACAATACATATACATATATATATATATATACATCGGTCATAGGCTACCTGCTCGAGACACAGTATTTCAGATGCCACTGATCAGAATTTCATGAAGCGTTGTTGTATTTTGAAGTGATCTATCCTGTGAAAAGAAGTTGGTTTACACAGCTCTGCCCTAATCTATTTGTGCACTCGGATTTGTGAAAAATAACTTGATCCATGAAGAGACTGAATCATTTTGGACTGGAAGAGGCAACTCTCAAACTGGGACAAACCCATTGACCAGACACTGACCAAAAATAGTGATTTTCTGGGTTTCCCAGAATAAGCAGTTACAGTGGTGAAGAACAGCCGCAGAGCATGTAGAGGTACAATCAGACTGAGGAGCCTACAGTGTAGGAGACATGTCATGTCTATCTCTTTCTAAAGAGATTCGTTTAACTAGCTTGTACAATGTGTTGCGTTCTTCAATTTCAGGCATCCTGCCTACATGTACAAGAAAATACAACATAAGGAAGTCTTTGCTACAATTAGTTTTGTTCAGAGCTTATATTCTTTAATGGCATGTCAGAAAGCTACCATGTAAAACTCTCAACATGCTTGAATCACCCGTTTTCGTCATCTCATCTCATACCCAAGACCCTGAGACATGTTTCTTTTGGAAAATAATCTAGTAACATAATTATATTAGACCAGATTCCTATTATCTTTAAAATGGTGAAAAAAAACCCACCATTCTTGGTATAGTGTGGGATTTGATCTTGGGTTACAATATTTACACAAGGCATCAATGACGATGTTGATCCTAATTTGCTCTGTCCTTCCAGGGTCACTGACCATGTCCTCGTTTGTCAATCATGTCACTGTTGCAGCATAATCTCACTGGATGAGATGTACATAGCAGTCATTGGAAATAAAGAACTGCATAGGTGTGTTCAGCAAGAAAGTGGAGCACAAATTTGACCGCTGAACTGTTTTTGCAGTCCGGGTTTATTCCCCAAGCTCCTACTAGCCAATAAAAAACTAAACAAACTGCGCAGTACAAGTAGAGGAGGCGCCAAAACAACACAACCTACACAGCTGTAGAGTCAAATAAATCTATATAAAATATCTAATTTATAACATGATGTTTCAAGATCCAGTGAAGCAAGTCACAAAGCATTTCAGTTGATCTAAATGCTGAATGATGGAAACATGGAACAGAAATGCAGCACTAAGACAGCTTGAAAGCTCAGAGATGTGTTTTTGTTTTTCTGTATTGTTTTTTAGATAATACATAGACTTTTATGGCTCTGACCATCATAAATGTTTCTTACTCATCTCCACTTCCATATGTGCACTTGCTTAATGTGTGTGTGTGTGTGTGCGTGCGTGACTGTGACCTACTCTCAACACTTTGGCGCTGGGTATACAGTAGAGGATTTGGTGTTTTACTACTGTAAATTACAGAGTGCAGGATTTCTTGGGCTGTCTGGGAGTCGACAAATCAGGACAGTTGTAGGAGGATTAGCTTTAACACAAACATCACGCAAACATCACAACTGAGGTCAACCACAAATGCTCACCAAAAAAGGTCTGTTCCAAGTTGCTGAATTCAAACAAATGTATACTAATGCATGTTATTAATCTAAGATACTAGACATCTGTATGGTTTAGGAAACTGTGTGCTTCCAGCTGCTTTTCTCCTCTGACACATTGTCATTGGAAAAAAACAATTAAGCCATTTTTACCTTCCTCAACTGCATCTTCCATCGAGTGCTGACAAGCTCATCTATTAAAATTCCAGCAACAAAGTAAAGTTCAGGTGGAAAAAAATATCATTTAAATGTCATTGAACTCTAAAAAAAAAACAAAGCACCAAAAATAAAGCACTCCTCCCTGCACAGGAAACTGTCATTTTCTGTTACACAAGCCAGCAGTAATCAAAAATAGACGGCAGGATGTTGTTCTTGTGCTACTACGCTGATATGTGCTGACAAATTTTTTCCACTTCCACCAGACTGAAGGAAGAAGCGCTCATAAACTGGGATGCAAATTACTAATAGCCACTCCTCTGCGCCTAATAAGTGGGAATGGTCCTGGAAAACAAAACAGCCCAAAGGGTCTGAGGGGACATTAGAGGAGACCTCCATTAGCTGTGACTGAGACCCTTGTGTGGGTGGAGAGAGCAGCGGGGAGGCAGGCAGGGACCAGTGGAAGAGGGAAGTCATCCTGAATGTGCACCCGTGCCTCTGCTTCAGCCCTGTTGCCTAGCGAGCAAAAATATTTACTCTTTACCCAAAACTGCACAGGATTTTTTTTCACATTCTGGAAAAGTAAAAACAATGAGACTTATCAATCTAAATGAATTGCGGCGGCTCCTGCCAGCCACGGTCATAGAGAAATGTTGCTCGTCTGGAATGTTGATCTTGTGATAGGCTGAAGTACTGTAACTGTGTAACCATGGCGACAAAAAGAAAAAACAACAACATATGGATCTGATTGAGCCAGACAGGTTGAATTATAAACTCTCTCAGTCAAGAAGTCTGAGAAGTGTCTGTGTGTGACTGAATCTAAGTGTGTGTCAAATCACATCCCCACCCGACAAACCAAACAGGGGCTGTATTTTCCTGCCATCACAACTGTATGTTGGTCGCCATGGTGAGTCGCACGGCAACATCTGGGTGGCCATGGGGTATTTTGTTTGCACTCAAGCCCACTTTGCTGCAGCCTGCGTGGCGATGGCATACTCTCGTGTGGCGGAGCCCTGTTTTGTGGTGCGTCAACAAGGGGGGAAACAGGTTTCAGTTCCTGGGCAGAGCCGCCGTCTGCCGGCCATGGTTCATGCCCACAGATGCTCAATCCAGCTGGAGGGGATTACTGATGACATGTACCAGCCTGGAACAACAAGGAGGCTGCTGTGAGTGGGTATGAGGGAAGGGAAGAACCACACCTAGAAATCTGACAGAGCCACTCTGGCAGAGAGCAGGCGTAAGGAAGCAGCTGGAATAGAACGGACAGGCATGGAAATACAGAAGGAAAGTCTGGGAGGGGAGGAGGGTTATTAGCAGGTATAAGATCGTTGTGTGGTGGCAGTGTGTACCTTTATACTCTAAATGATTTTATGACATAGGCATTTTCTGGAGAGGTGTTTGTCCACTCACAGAGCTGATATGAACTCAAAGTTTTACTTGGTAACTTAAGTGAGGGTAGATTTTTATATACTAGTGTAGTGTTGATTTTTACAAATAAATAATACAGCTGCTGTCCTCAGTGATGGAGCAAGCTGCAACTTTTCAAAACCACCTTTTAAACCTACATGTTGTGAGTATTGAGTATTACTTGTGACATTGTTGACTGCCTTCTTTTAGTCTTCTTTACTAAAACAATGTGATGCGATGAATCCCTTCAGTTTGTTTGGTTGCGCTATAAACAGATACACAAGTTTTTCTGTTGTATTTCTGAGTAGCTGTTCAAGGCGTGTTTGCTGCCCCCAGTGGTTGATACAGGTATTATTGCCAAAACTATGGTTAAAGTTTGGTTAGGTTTAGGCACAAAAAAAAACTTTGTTTAGAGAAAGATGATGGTTTGGGTTAAAATCACTACTTCACTAAGGTCAGATCTTCATCGTTATGCCTACAGTAATAACCACGTGGTTAAGGTTAGGGAATGATTGTGGTCATACTTAAAAAAAATGTTGACTGTCGGTTGGAAACCGGAATTGAACAATACTCTCCTTTTAAAGTCCGAAGTTTTGTCGACCCATCCATCCACCCTGACCTTCTCCCTATGTGGACGTTGTCGCTCTATAATAATGTCACCTGACCTCCTCCTTTGCTCCCGTCATAATTACTATAGTTGCTAGGGGGCTTTGTCGCTTGGACATAAACAGATTTCGTTTTGGGGAATTCACTGAATTGACTGATAATGTTTTTCTTCCTAGGAGGACAGTGTAACGAATATGTGCATTGTTCTATTGTATTTCTGAGTAGCCGCTCAAGGTGTGTTTGCTGCCCCCCAGTGGTTGATACAGATATCATTTCAAACAAAAAACTGTGTCCTGTATTATTAAAATGCACTTGCCATTACCACCAGTAACCACAGGTGTCGCCAAAGCAACAAGGAATAAAATCTTAAGGATTATGACTTCAATCTGTTGGAAAAAAAACACTGAACTACCATGATATGTTGAGAACAAATACTTATTAAAGTGGCAAAGCAGTGTGACAACTTTGCTTCATTACATCATGTTTGAAAAGCCAATGAATTGGTCCCCTGTGAACTGAAGTGATGTGAAGCCACCTTATCTCTGGTATCTCTTGGTCAAGGACATCAATGAGATGCTTTGTACTGTGGTAGCAGCTGAATGTCAGTCTAGTTAACACATCGGTTTCAGGATTACAATCTCCCAACTGAAAAATTTCACTTCCTAGATAGCATGCATCTTGAGGCCATAAAACTGCACCCAACTCACTCATGTTATGAATTCTTCCAGTGTGTGATTTCTTGCCTCAGTATCAAACTAAGACAAGAAGACACAGATCTTATCTTGGTGAGTCTAGTGCTCTCTTGCAGCATCACTTACTGATTTTGTCTGTGAATATGGGTATTTTGACATAAATATCATGCTTTGTGCAGGTTTAACACCCCACAATTCTACCATAATAGAAGGTTAAAGAAAAAACATGCCATGGAAAATTCTGGCCCACTTTAGCATATTAGAGACATGCCCTACTTTAAGAGGAATGACACCAAGAAACTGTGCTCAGAATATGGATGCAGAATACAAAACCTGTACAGGCCAAAGCCACCCCAGTCTTCCCCAAAATCACCCCTTTGGTGTAATATCATCTGAGGAGACCAGACAAAGGCTGTGTCCCCCACAGCCGAGCAACACACCCCTGACTGCAGCCTGAGCTGCAACAATGAAAACTGGAAGGCAGGCATTTCAGACTCTCTCTCTCTCTCACACACACACACACACATACTCAGAGAGAGAGAGAGAGAGAGAGAGAGAGAGAAAGAGAGAAGGAGACGGAGTGGGAGAGGTTTCTCTGCAGTTGTAACACACACCAGCACCCAGCTGGCTGGCTGTGTAACACCAACCTGCCCTGAATTCAACCTCCACCATAGGCATAGATGCTCTGACAGGAGTCTGAATCTTTCTCCTTGTCATGATGCAGGAATACAAGCGCCCCATCACAAGGCCAATTTATCGCAGCTCATCACAAATGGGTGTGTATCTCCCCCACCTCTCCTTTTCCTCCTCTCCCTCTCACTCTCCTCTGCACCAGCCTACAACATGAACAGTAGTCTGTAGTCTGCAGGGGACATATTTCACTCTTAACATTAACATACATAAAGCCCTTTTTGTGGAAATAATGAGCTGATGTACAAGAATTGCAAATTATTTGACACTACTCACTTTTGTTCAATTGTTTGCCAACTAATAGCCACGGGACAATATAATTAGGGTTATAGTATCATTAGGATACTTTGAAGCATGTCACTAAAAACAATGTGCATCAAAATGGCAAGAGAAGCTTATTGAAAAAGAGACTAACACCACTGTTCAATAGCCTCCCATATCAGTGATCAATTAGACCCGACATCATCTCCACAAAAGAGAAAGGGCTGAACATATTCTTATCAAAATGGCTAAAACGTGATTTTAATCGCTTCACGCGCATTGAAAAACACAGCAATTCATTCTTTATTGCTAAGTGTAAGGGAAATGTAGGGGGAATTGATAGCCTATAAAGCACATTAATGCAATATTATAATTATATGCTACCAAACTACATTTAAAAATTATCAAGTACGATCGGGTCACCATGAACTCACAGTTATGCACTGCTGACAGCAGAAGTCCCTGCAGGAACATTACAGTGATTTTTTTATGGGCGAGCCGGCTCGCCACACGCGTGGATCCCCTCAACAAAGAAGATGCAGGACACCTTTAAGAAAACGCCTCATCTCCCTGCCTCACTGTCACTATGGCAGCCAGTCATGCCATTTCATAGTGCGTATTATTTCCAGCAGCTCCATGCAGTCAACTCGGACAATAGAAAGAAAGATTACCAGCCGCGCGTCGTGCCGGTGGCAGCTTATATGTTTATGACACATCGTCGCCGCGGCGCTGTGAAACGGCAACGCGAAACACTGATGCAGTGATTCGCAGCAGCAGGCATCAAAGTTCCCACAGCCGATGAAGCAGAAATAACTCTTTTACTCACTGTGATCTTCGGGATGTTCTTTTTTCCTTGATAAGACATGTTTCGTTCGGTTCCACCTTTAAAATCGCGCTTTTCAAAACGATATTCCCTTCTTTACGGATGCTGCAGCGGCCCTCGCCTGGATGGGAGCTTCAGGGAATGGTCGCTCCTCTGTCAGTGCGATGTAAAGTGCCTCGCAGAGTGCTATAGGAGCGTCTGTGGTTCAGTCACCCGGCCCCTCCCTCAATAGGCTCAATTGGAAAGAAGCGGTGTCGCGATCTTTCCACCGGAGGGCGCAGTGGAGCAGCCGGTGAACAGCCTCCAACCAGCTTCCAGTTGTCTGCATTACTGAGCTGTCACACATTTTTCTTGCACATATACAGCATATACCCGATATTAGTCATTAATGCCCTATCAGAGAGAGCGAGCAAATACTAGCTGATTTATAATTCACCAGTCTGTGGTCTATTTTGTGTATCACTGCCAAAGTCACTTAGGGTTTTAATTGATCAGAGTAGGAGGCCAGTAATGATTGATTGATTAGAAGAGAATGTGTGGCACTATATGACCAATAAGAGGAAGCAAAGGCACGACTCTGTAATCCCTGCAGGGTAGAAATCGCCATCATTGTACTTCTTTAAATAAAAAGAAACACTGTAAAACACAATTTATATTTTAAATTTAAACACATTCAGATGTCTGATTTCAGAATAAATTCAGGAACACGTCTTTGTTTAAATATAAATATTGTGCAATTATATTCAAGTAGGTTTATAGTGTAAATCTTTACAAATTAATAACTAAAGATTTTGGTGTTTTTGTTTTTCTGAACACAGAGGAGGGGCAAAATGGTGTAGCAGCTGTCACAGAGCCAGCCCACCAAATTTCACACCCCACATGTCTACTCACCAGGACACACACACACACACATACACAGAGAGAGAGAGAGACGCTCTCTGCATGTCCCCACCCAGCCATGTGTCTCTTTTGTCTGGACCTAAAGTGGATCCCCCTTCACTCCACCAGTCGTTTCCTCCACCAACTCCCCTCCTCAGCACACTAATGCACCCATAATGAAGAGGCACGTGACTGAGGGTGTGCCTGTGTGTGTGTGTGTGTGTGTGTGTGTGTGTGTGTGTGTGTGTGTGTGTGTGTGTGTGCGTGTGCGTATACTACAACCAGCAACTGGAAAATCATACTCTCATTCAGTACATATTTTCATTGCCTATATAGATTTACAACATAGAAGATTCAGATTGTAATTTCTAAAGGTTTTATGAAAACAAAATGACAGCACCTCATCTCTCTTTTTAGTTTAGTTTTAGTATATTTATGTGTAAGATATATTGAAAAATCATTAACCTTGTGATTAATATATGCTGGATAACTCATCTTTGTAGGCCTGTACAAGGTGTTTATTGTGGGGTTTTGTCTCAGGAGGGGATCAAAAAAGAGAATCTTGTCATATTTTGTATATTTTTTTTAAGCTTGGTTACATCTATTTGTGTTAATGCATTAAGTGTGTGTGCATACATGTACATACAATGTCTAGATAACCTTGTATTAATATATTCAAGTGCATATGATTACTCATTAAGTCGTAAAAAATTATATATATATACATATATATATGTTTATTGTGGGGTATTTACAAATATCTCATCTTTAAATGTAAATGTGGTATCTCACCTTGAACTTTTGTCTACAATCCCACATTTTATATATTGGGAGGTTTACAAATTGATATATTTTTTCATATAAATGAATAGCCACTGATTGTTTTCCTCCTGCCTTTGGCTACAAACAGGAGGACACAGCGCCTGCATGCTGACTTGTCCTTTCATGGCAGTGAGTCAGTAAGGCATTACCTCAGCATTCCCAGGCCTTGGAGAATTCATCAACAATACACTTCAAGTTTGCAGGCCTGCTACCCTTGCAGACCACATTAACCAGCTGACACTGACAGACAGACAGGACTCAGACAGATCAAGGATGCAGAAAAGACTCTGTCAGGTCATCAAAGCTGCACCAGCAGACTTAGCACCTTGGTGGCCCCAAATGGAAAAGATAACTGACAAACTGTTGTCTTTAATACCCAGCAATCATATTAAATTACATCATTAACATCCAGATTAGCATGGTCACGTGTGATCACTTCATACCAAAGGATACCAGAGAATTTAGGAAGGCAAAAGATCTACTGTGACACTGGTGAGTGCAGCTTAATTTCATGCTCAGGAGATTTCATCTAGGACTTTCTCTGGGTGACAAAGACACCTGCAAAAGAATTGCATTTGGGTAGATGGACAAATATGCGAAGAATTACAGGGGTGCTCCAGCTATTTAGTAATTCATTTCCAAAATGTTGGGAGACTTGCAAGAGACAGAAAAAAAAAATCAAAGCAGCAGAGGCTGAGATATTCTCAGTCCCTCATATGAGTCAATGTCCAAAAACACTGGATCCTAAAATTATTCCCATAATGCACTCAACTCTCTTCATTTTTTCAAACTTCACACTCCAGTATGTAACGCAGTCTTTCTGTTATATTTTGGATATCTCCAAGCTCAGATATGCTCTCTTTCTCTTCCAGTGTCTTTCTGTGAATCAGGATGATAAGAAAATGTTTTACCTTCTGTATGTTAAGTATGCTGAGGGATGCCTTCATAATGCACATGCATAGGTAGATGTGTGCATATGGACAAGCTTAAATGTGTCAGTGCATATGTGGGCATGTACTGTATGTGTGTATTAGGGCTGCAACTAACAATTATTTTCATCATCGATTAATCTGCTGATTATTTTCACGATTTAATTGTTTAATCTAAAATGTAAAAAAAATTGTGAATCATATGAATCACAGTTTCCCAGTGCCCAAATTGCTTATTTTGTCCAAAATCCAAAGACTCTTCATTTACTGTTATAAATGATTTTAAAAAAGCAGCAAATCCTCACATTTACGAAGCTGGAACCAGTATATGTTTGACATTTTTTGCTTAAAAAATGACTGAAACAATTAATTGATTATCAAAATAGATGGCATTTAATTTTCTTTCGATCAGCTAATCGACTAATGGCAGCTCTAGTGTGTATGAAAGTGTATAAAGTGCTCTTCCCAGTCTGACCACCACCCTGCAGAATAACAAAGAGGAAGGGTCCTCCCCAAAACAGCTCCCCTGGACATCTGGCTAACCACACCCCATTCTTCACTCCATTATAGCAGCTCATTGCACTAATTAGCTCACCAGACAGGAGGAAAACCAATCAAATCTATAATTATGATCATTATTATTTACTATTACTACAACATCAACACAATCTTATTGAATGTCTAAATAATTTTACCATAGCCATAAAATAGCCTAACAAATAACAGAAATTATAATGACAATTACATTCTGAATTAATTTAAATCAAAGTGAAACTGGTGCACTTGGAACTGAACTGGGAAAAGAGGCACTCAGACATCATAAACAGGCAATTTTTCCACTTGTCATTAGTTTGCATGAAAGCATTGATGTTAAACCTGACTGGCATCCAGAATGTACTAGACCATGTAAGAAGAGTAAGCATGTCCTGACTCTGTTGTCAGTCTGATGTCTTCAAACAGTTAGCAAACAAAGCAAAAAACGCACACATCCTAACTCTCTGTCTGCCGATTTCTGCTGAATCATCTGGTCCCTCAGGAGGTGCAATATTGCAGTTCAGTATCAGGCCACATGGGGGGAAATTGGCTGCCTGCCATAGTGAAGATGTCTACTGTACATACATGCTTAGAGGAAAAACATAATTTTATACCACGATGGACTGAATTCAGGAGAGAGAAAGTAAATATATTATTAGGATGCTGTGAGGATTCAAATAGGTTAGTTAGGGTGCGTGCAGCAGCCCAGTCCCAAACTGCCTGCTGTCAGGCTATGAATCAATAAGAGCACAGGAATCACTGAAGTGTAAATAATAAGGACAAAATGTTCAAACAAAATAGTGAAATATACTGTATATATATATATATATATATATATATATACATACACACGAGAGAATGTTTGTCATTTCTACTATAGATAAATTATTAATATTCTCAAATAAACAGAGCTTTGTGGCTTCAATCAGTCATCTAACATTAGTTTCACAACAGGTCTGTCCCTCTTCTGCTTGCTGCTGAGTCTCCAATGAATAAGGGATCTGCCACTAAAACAGAAACAGGAGTCTTGTTTTATGATTAGACTTGGATCAAGCAGTATTTAAGTTGTAGAAACAATAAGTGGGACTTGCAACATAGGGCAATACAATACAGCCAGAGTGTTTAGACATTCTAGTTAACATGTCTTTTTTGTCAGTTTTTTTGGACATAGATTCTGCTGCCAAAATTGTAAACGCTCATATCACCAGTGCTGATTAGGTGTTTCTCAAGAGGAATAAGCACACAGGAGGTGATGCTTTCCAAAGACAGAAAGATGTTGTAGTACTGAACATGCTGCTGATCTCAGACCAGAGTTGATGTCAGGCTGATGGTACGTTTATGCATTTAAGCAGACAATTAAATTTTATTAGATTCTATTTGACTCTAATCTATGACATACTGTATTACATCAGATCATTCCATAATGTTTAACTCTTTCCTGATCCTTATAAATCTCTGTTTGCTCCACTAATGCTTTATTGAGTATGAGTATGTGTGCGTGCCAATATGTGACCAGCCCCTTAATGACTAACAAGTAATCATCCTCACTTTGTTTAATGGCATTTTTCCTCTCTGAGCCATAGAGTTTGTGTGTGTGTGTGTGTGTGTGTGTGTGTGTGTGTGTGTGTGTGTGTGTGTATGTGTGTGTGTGTGTGTGAGCCAGAGAGCCAGAGAGAGAGACATGAATCATCATTTTTGGTGCCTAGAGAATGATCTTAGTCTCACATTAGAAGAATCCACTTTCCTGCTCAAAACAAGTGTCATTTAATAGAGGATGTAGTAAATATTCAGTGTGCCTGCTTGGTAACATATACAAATATTTTCTTTTTGTAGAAAAAAAACAACAACAAAGAAAACCCCCACAAATGTACTTTTGATTTCATCAAAAAATAAAAAATTTAAAAACTAATTTTCTGCAGGAATAATGTAGAAGACAGACTTGAGGATAAATCGTTTTTGTTTTTTTGTTTTTGTCATTGTTGATCTAATTACTCAATTTGGTTTTTGAAGGGTGACAGATTTGCTATGACAAGTCAAAATGTCAACCCACTGCTTTATGAAGTCTTTTAACTTCACTGTGTGTAACACTGTACTGAACCACACTGAACAATACTGGTTTAGATAATGGGCCTCAACTAACTATTGATATTGATACTGATAATGATGTGTGACTCCTAAAAGCCCTACAAACGATGTGGTTCTTCCTAAACAGCCCCAGCCACCATAATTATCAACTCATATCAACACCATTCCCACCACAGGATGCCATAGCAACCATTCAGAACACCACAGCAACCGCCTGAAAACACCCTAGCAACCACCATGTTAGCAACCGTTCACTCAAAATGAAGGAAAACAAAACATTATAAATTCTTTTTGGTTTTAGGCAATATACCACACAAGAACCTCAAACTACAGGCTCCAAGGTGACTATAGAGCTGAATTAAATCTCTGACACAGTCTCAACAAAAACAGAGTAATATGATAACCTTCATAAAGTTGGACTTTATTTCAGGTCTGCTCTATTACATTGTATAGAGTGTAATTAGTGTAGGTGTATTCAATAAAGTGGAAGCTTTGTGTGAAGTTTAGAATTTTGGTTTCTAAGATTTGATTAATTTTCATATCATTTGAAGTAAAGCATTACTGAGGGCTGTGCCATTGCTGCTTCACTGAAGTCACTATGGTTTCTGTTGTTCAGGCTTCTCTCAGTACAACATTCCTGCAGCTTAATTGTTTTAACCTGTATCTAGTGTGCCAATCTGCTATAGTGTTATGTCATGTGTTTGCACAAGTTTGATTAGATTTCCCCAGCAGCCAGATCCACTAGGTGATTCTAAGCTGTTCTGCTTTTATTACAAACATATGCCACTAAGATGCACATAATATATTAGTTTTCTTGTTTTTTTCTACTGTAGAAGTTCTGCAGGTTTTAAAGAAAGGGAAATGTTCATATTTATCAGTTGCATTTGATGTGTATTACATAACCTGTGTGAAATATTGTCACCTACCTTATGTATGCACATAGCAACAAAATATAAACCTGGATGTAGCTGTTGTACAGCTATGATTTCTCTGAGTAACTTGCTGGCTATGTCACTGGCTTACATTTTAGCTTGTTTAGCTTTATTGGACCTACACTTGTCACACAAAAATAGCAGGTCAAAATGTTGCTAAATGTATGGGCAACACTTGTTGCACGTTTTTTCAGTACAATATTTAGCATCATGGTCGCCAGCTTTGTGGTTTCACTAACACAGAGGTAATGTCTGCAGTGACCCAGACCTGTAGCAATGGCAGGTGTTTTCATTTGTCCAGCCTTGAGGCTTTCCAGCCTTTCTGTGTGGCCTTAGTTGCTTTAGTCTTTTTTCCCCCCATTTTATTGTCTTAATACATTGGCTGAAGTTTCCTGCAATATTCCTCAAGGGTTTAAGAATGATACTAGCCAAACAAATGTTTATGAATGCTGGCTGTGGATGTTAAGTCTGTCTCGTTTCCCAGCCATTTTGGCAGGCACCGTGTAAACCCCCCCCCCCCCCCCTTTTTACCTTAAAAACTAATTTTGTTAGCTGAGAAATCAAATTTGCTCCACTCCAACTCCCCTCTTGGCTGTTAACTATTGTTTGTTTCATGCTCTTTGGGGTTTTATACACTGATTACTTGTTAAGGTGCTGTATCTATTCTGCAATGCTATTAATTTATCTCTGATTTTCTTTAGGATGGTTTTCAATTCTTCAGTAAGTAATCAGATATATCATATAGGGATGTGGTGGTGTGACACATCCAATCAATCATAATTGAGTTCTTAAATGCAATTGCCATAAATCCAGCCTCTCTTAGGTGAATACGTTTATTGTAGGCTTTGAATAGGTGGACGCAGGACAGATTTCAAATTGTATTTAGGTGTGGCCCACAGCTTTACAGCACCAGTGTCAATGTGGGCATTTAAGAGTCAGTTAATTGTGCAAATTATTTGCAATTTCAAAAGGTTCTAAGCCCACATACCTCTCCATCTTTCATTAAATGTCATATTATTGTCCAATAGCCTAACACTAATGGAATATTTTGCTCAGCATTGAAGCATCATTAAACATCACAAAAAAACAAACAAAGGGTGCAACTAGAAGAGAAAGGAGTAAAACTAACAGGCACAGCAGTGACACACACTGCAGAAACCACTCCTGTCATTTGCACATGCTGCATCAGCCTGCTGCCATTCATGCAAAAGTTACAGTCTTCTTACCTTTTCATCTCCCGTGTTCTGCAACACTTCTTTACCGCCACTGGTTCTGATCTCAACCTGAGGTGAGTCTTTCCCTCCTTGCCTGTTTGCTGCGGGACTTTCCACACCAGGGGAGCTCCTGTTGTCCCTCGCCGGGCTCCTCGCCTCCTGACCGGTCTCTCGTTTGGCGGTCCTCGGGGTGCGGGAGCCCCTCTGGCCGACGCTCAGGGCATCAAAGTCTATGGTTTTACTCTCAAATGCGCCCTCGACGCTGCAAAACAAGCCGCCGTATTTCTGCCGGGGCACCTGGTCTGCCGTGCCGGGTCTGGCGAGATAAACCGGCAGGTCGTCCTCTGCCTTGTCCCAGTTTCCCCTGCGCTCTGCCATGGTGGAGCCCTGCACAAGTGACCGAGAAAGACGGTTAAACTAGTGCTGAAGTGGTGTGTGCCTGTTTTGTGTGTGTGTGTGTGTGTGTGTGTGTGTGTGTGTGTGTCGTGCTGTGAGGAAGCCTGAGCTGACAGACAGGCAGGAGTTGAGTTGAGTTAAAGCCAGAGGTGGCATTGTAGTGGTGATGCACAGGTAGCATTCTGGTTTCTCTCTTATTTTAAAATGAGTTTATTTAAATACACGCAGGATTGTGGACTTAGACTGTAGGATAGGCTGTGTTTGTAGTTTAAATTAGAAAATGAAAACAAACACATCTGCTGTAGAGGGCCGGTAGCGTGTCCAAGGGACCCTTTCATATGGACATAGGCTATTTGGTTTAAGAGAATCTTTTATTTATGTAAAGATACATTGCAAAACTTTTGCAAAACGAATACCCATACCTACCTACCTCTCCTTTCTGATGGAGGTTTATTTGTAGCTGGATATAAGAGTCAACATATTACATTCACCCTTAAAGACGCCAATGTCCAGCAGTTTTAATGGTCTGCGACCTTATAGGCCTATCGAAATTAATTAAGTGGACACAGGTGTGCACTCAGCAGGTAACAGGTTTGCGGACGGAGCTGACCACTTTGTCGCTGTCCTTTCAGCACCACTTACGTGGACGTTTGCAATTGTAGCTTCACCTGCGCACTCCCTTCAAACCCCTTGGTCCAGGCGTAACTTCACCTCCAAAGTAGGCTGAAGCTGGTGTGTCTTCAAGTGCTTGTCTGGGCCCTCGACGGCGACACCCCCGGCGTGATTACTTACGCCAGCACAAATGAGACAGGATCGTGTCAGCAGCGCGGGAGACAAGCAGCTTTGAGGCGGCAGGTCTGGAACTGAGAGACTGCTGAGTCGAGAGGGCAACGGAGGGAAGCAGGAGTCAACACCGTCACTCAGTAAACAGAAATTTGCAATTATGTAACGGCCATATATCAGCATGTTTCACAAGTTTGAGTGGGGTCAAAACAGTCCCACGTTTTGTTTGTAGGCTTCTTCCTTTTCTTTTCACCTCAAGAAACTACAATACCTTTTTTTCAGGTAGTACTACTTTCAGATAGGTAAGAACAAGAGGAGAAATATGGCATGACATTTCTCTGGACTTTGGCCCTGTACAAACCACTTAGAAAGATTTAAAAATGGAGAATTAAGATATCACACATATGTGCCTCAAATAAGTCTCATATCTACCATGAACTACATTGAATAGCCTACAGTGCCTTATCCTCTAGTTATTAAGTAAAACCTTCATGAGTAGAATCGCATTAAAATTCTAATTCATTACCTTTTTGACTGTTAAAATCCCACTGAGATTGTTGATATGGATTAAAAGTTAATTAGAAAGAATAATGGCACTTCAGTCCTTGCAGTTTGTCTGGTACAGTATAAGGGCGGCTTTGGTTTCACTGTGAGGTTGAGGTTTGGTGGAAATTTTCATCAGCTGGATTAGAAATAACAAGCAACTGCTATCCAGATCCCATTGAAGTGCTAAGTGTGTGTGTGTATGAATGTGTGTGTGTGTGTGTGTGTGTGTGTGTCTGGGAGAGAGAGAGAGAGTACACAGAGACCACAGAGATGAGAAAGAGTCTCAAGGTCAGTCACACTGTAGGCTACAGTGAAATCAAACAGGGCACATCCTCAGGTCTCATCTAACAGGTTGTCATCACTGAAATGAAGCTTTGGCTGCAGAGGGCCACTTCATGGGGCACGGCAGTCAAGCCAGCATCCAGTACTTCCCTATTATGCTCCCGCAGAAGGAACTAACTCATGCTTGGCAACCAAACTTAATCTTTCAAACGACTGAGTCTGATGATCAAAGTTTCAAGAATGTTTTTGTAAGTTTGTATGCCAGAGGAGAACATCTAACATCTAATGTGCAGCATTTGAACATCTCCTTTACTTAGAAATGAATATAGTATCGGGCACCATTTCCCCTTTAGTTCAAATGTTGGTTGATCTGAACATGTCATAATTTTTCTGAGCTTAACTGTGCGTTACATGCGTTGTTGTTATTTTGTCTCATAGTTGCTGTCATTGCCCATTTTACAGATTTTTTTTTAGTGACACTCAGAGAAAGCCCACGAGTTAAAATGCATGGGAGAGAGAAAAAAAAAAGAATGATCAAGCACTATATTCTGAAAAGATGGCTTAGTGGAGATTTTTTTCAGGGGACTGAAGCTGTGGCTCTGTTGGCATCTCGCGCAGCAACTTGTCAGGCCAGCAGAAATTTCCCCTCACATGAATGTGATTAAAGCATCAAGGTTTGCGGAGATGCTACTAAAAATTCCTGCCTCTGTAATTCTATGGTGACTTACTGAGTCTCTGTGTTTCAGGGCTGTCTGTCCTGTCCTCCTTTCCTCCAGTATGTTGCTGGTAAATAATGCTGAGAGAAGGCGGACAAAACCAAAGAAAGCTGACAGCCTTTTTTTTAGATTTTCACCCATGCAATGGCTTTGTGTTTCCACGCTGACACCAACCAGTTCAGATGACTTGAAAAGAATTAAATATTATGTGAGAGAACAGGGACAGTGCTCAAAGGCTAGTGCAGTTGTTTGTCTTAAACTGTAGCCTGTTTTACTGTGGTCTGGACAGAGCAGACTGACTGGGAGGCAGTGGAGCCATCAGCACACTCTGTCTGGCTTTCAATGTCGTTGATGTCATGATAGCTGCAAACCATAATAACAAAACATTCAGTCAGTTGTGTATTTTATTTGGGGGAATTTTTCAGTGGTTCACTGTCAGAGTAAACCCCTCTGATCATAAAGACAGATGATGGGTTGTCTGGTATTTTCCAGCAAATAATGACCAAAAATTTGGCAGTGCACCTTTTGAATGACATGCATCCTGTGACAAGCATGAAGCTGTGTTTGGCAGTTGGTCAAGAAGCTCGCTAACAGGATATTGCCCTGACTTAATGAGGCTTTTAAAGCAATGACAGCAGCAATGCTGGAACAAAGCAGGAGACTATCACCCCATCTTCATATTAAAAATGGATGTAAGGTAGGCCAGCTAGTAAAATGAATGTCCCCCATAAGACAATAGCTCTCATGTTGCCACCGGCTTAAGTGCATGTTCATCCAGGCATGATGGAATGATGGCAGATAGGACAGAGTTTGGCAAATTCATGCCCAGTGCTCTTCATGGATTTGGCACAAAAGGCCTTACGGCGAACGAGACCTTTGAAGACGTGGGTAAGTGGGCCACTGCTCCACAGGCAAGTCAATAGGAGTTAACTCAAAATGGTAAAAGATAATGCATAAGATCTGACAAGTTCCAAGTGGGCTCTGCATTGGCTCACCTTTATTCAAGATTAAAAAAACTGTTAAAGACAAAATAATTATATTTACTATTGTCCTCAGATGGTCCTAATTATGTCCCAAACCAACATCGTTACCTGTGTTACTTTCCACGTGTCTGTTATGTGTTGAGTATTGTACGTCTGTCAAAAGAAATGTGTTTTTCTGCCACAAAATGCTCAAGACTTGGTAACATGTACAGAGCAAGTTTTTTTTAGTGTAACAACTATGAATATGTTTAGTCTCACAGCACACATGTACTTGTCTATGTATCAGCTCAGCCAGTTGAATTATAGGATACAACTACATGCACTCGCACCTATATTTGGTGGCTCTGGTTTGCTCATCTTTATCTGAACTTTCTGCTCTCTGTACGACACTAATTTATTATTGTATATTTTTTAGAAACTTAGAAACGCTGACTACAGACTTTTCCCGTCATTATTCACAGCAGCATGGAGCAGTAGTAGAGCAGTAGCCCACAGCCACCAGCAGGAGTGAACCTTTGGCAGCATGCACAGGATGATCAGGAGAAAGCAAAGACAAAGGCTTACATTCAGGACCTTTCTTTGGATGCTTGGATGAGCCTGATGTAGCCAGATAAAAGAGCAATGGCAAACTGAGGTCAAAGCTGCAGGAGAAAACACACTTCAGCTGCTTTGCACTGATGTAATTCTCTACTGTTAACAAGTAGATTGTAATAAGCCACTAATTTTTGCTCCTTTAACACTGTGCATTGCAAATTGTCAATTCTGTTAAATCCTTAAATCCTTTGCTGACTAGTTGAGGAAATGAATCTTCACTCTCATTGTAGTTAAAAAGATGAAATAGCAAACAACCAGTCTCACATGTTTAATAGGAGTATGAGCCATGAAGTCAGTGTTGCTAAGCAGCTGAACAGAGCAGACTGGGCAGCTGCATCCGCCTGGGATGCTTTGGCTGCTGACCAGCTGCTGCTGAAATAAGGTTAAAGAGCCTCGAAGGACGTACTGTCAGACATTTCAATCGTGTATCCCTTACAGCGAGGCGGGCTATCTAACACACAATGGCACAGGGGTTTTCATGTCATCCAGAATGACTCATAATCAAAATATGAGTTTTAAACAGAGCACCCTTTTCTACTGAGTTGTGTGGAATGGGTTTTAACTAAAGGTCTTTGCTGAAAAAGCATCTACAGTAGATTTTCTGCAGAGGAAGGTGTTTCCATTTGCACACAACAAATATGTCATCAAGGGGTTATGTGTTCAGAAGCGGAGAAATATGCAGAGTTCAATGTAGATTGCAGATAAAAATGGCATACTAACTCTTTTCATGGGACTTTTTTTTTTTTTATTTAAAACTTTATTTTTCCTTTTAAATTGGTTTTAGAAGGCAGTTATTCAGTCAGTGCACAATATAATCTCTGAGAGTGACCTCTGTGCAGGTGGGGAGAGGAGGACAGATAGGAGTGCTTTTATAACAGACATCCTTTGGCAGGGCTGGTCTACAACAGAAAACCTGGCTCCACCCCAGTGCTCTTCTGGCTTGGTAAGGACAGTCATGACTAAAGTGAAAAGACAGACTGTTATCCTGGACTGACTCTGTTCTGTTTCCTGCATAACTAAAAAAAAAAAAAAAAAAAAATGTGGTAAAGCCTACTGTTTAATGAGCTTGTGGGACAACTGAAGCCGTCACTGTTTCAGTGTGGGAAGGTTTCATGATTCTCATAATATACCACAAGTCTTAAAACAGTTTCATAACACTGAGCACTTGTATGTTTGTGCTCTTTTTATGAATGAATTTATGAAAGACTTTAAAATATCACAGAAAATAATGACATTTCCGTAGAAGAATACTATTGACCTGTAACAGCAGAGGACGTACAGTAGCTACCCCTGCTATTTCTGTCCATTGAGTGAAACATGTGCAGCACACATCAGTTGGAAGAATAACCAATACCAGTCACAGCTCAAAGCCTATTTCCCTCTTCCGGACCTGAACAAAGCAGAACTCCATTAGCCGGGACAACAGACACTGACAGGAGTCAGCAATAAAGTGCAACACAAACAATAAAATGATGCATATTGTAAAATTAAATCATGTTAACAAGGAATGATGAATGATGAGATTGAGAGTTAATTCTTGACCTTGAAGGCAGTAGATGACTAAATAAATCCATGTCAAATCCAGCACTTTAAATTGATAGAAAGCTCCAGAACAGCTATTAAATGGACCTTGTGGTGAGATTCTTTGTCAACTGCTGTTTCCAAGGTCAAGAATTAACTTTCGGTCTCAACTTTAAATTATTATATTATGAAAAGTTAAACTTAAATTGCTCCGACAAAATGAAAATTTGAACATCTTAAATTCCATGACAACCCGGGCAACTCCATCTGCTGAGGAAGATCATGTGATACGATTGAAAGCTCCAGAAAAGCTACTAAATGGACATAGAAATGGACCAAAATTGATGTAGAGCATTTCAAAATATAATTGTTTATAGAGTAAATTGTATATGACAAATAAAGAAATGAGATAAATGTCTCAAAACGTCTTTTAGCTGCCATTATTCTGTAACTTTGAATGTTGAAAAGACTTAAATGTATTGAAATTTGTGTGAAGTTACTATGGAGTTAGGATGTAGAAAGTTTAGAAGAAAAGTAACAATGAAGGAAAAATATAAGGAGGGTTATAAATGCTCGTCTTCAAACACAAAACCCTTACCAAGCATACCTGTAATAAAGATGTGAACAGAAGACAATTTATCCTTTAAGGTCAAAGGCCATGAATTTTTTATTTTTTACAGCATTGCTCATTTTTTTATAGTTTATTTAATAATCTAGACGAAAGTAGGGGGAGGGGTTAAATTCTCGCTGGAAGACAGACGGGGTAAAGATAAAAAAAAATCTTCTGTGAAATAAAAACAACAAAAATATACATTACATTACATGATAATATCAACCGCCTGAAAAAATAATTGTTGGAAAAAGGGGAAAGTGAAATTTAAGGCAACTGCTAGTTAGCTGAGTTTGCACAAAAATAGTCTCAGTCATTCCCCTTGGAAAAGTGAATGGGGTGGGTCACAGCTACTGTCCGCTATGTAATGAGATGCCTAGATACCCTAGACCTGTGAATGGAGCCAGAGGGGTGGTATGATGGCAGATACACTAGCTCAGGTACATAGGGAACAAGCACGGTCTACTGGTAAATATTGCAGGGACTGGGCAGCCTGACAGGAGAGACGTGGAGCAGGTGTAGTGTTGCATTCACTTTCTCCTGTTTCATTTTGTGGGAAGTGGACGCCTAAATGGCTAGTAGTGTTTAGTAAAAGAAAGTTGTTAGTATCAAACACGTTTTTGGTTAGTAAAAACAGATGGGTAGAGAGAGAACCTGCAGTATTCTTGGGACAGAGAAATGGTTATAATTTTCATTTTCAATTCAACTGATGAATTTAGCTTTTGTCCAGTTTTTGTTTTTGTGTAACAAGAAAGTACTGCTGACACAGCTGTTAATTTGAATTTAAACTGACCAATCATCCAATCAGAGCTGATAAAGATATTTTGCAAGGTATTCTGAAAATATTTACAAGTTTGTTAAAAGATCATGAAACTTTAAAGGGCAAATTGAAAGTCGCTCAGGTGAAACCAGCACCCCCTGCTGGTCAACCAGAGCAACACATGTTAGACAGTAGAATAATAAATACAGTATACTGTGTGTGACAGAGGTTGGACAAAGGAAAGGGCAGGCAAATGTTCCATTATTCCACATTCATATTCCAACGATTTTTCAGTTATAATTTTTAAGGAAATAAAGTTCATCTTTGCAGCCGTCACCACAATGAAACAGAGCAATTTATACCCTTTTGAGCCTTTTATAAACTGCCAAGTACATCAACTGTTCAAGCTGCTTCAGAGAGTAAAAGAAAAGTGCAACTATTCACAGAAATAAAAGGGGAGACTACATGAAATAATTCAGACACATGTACATATCAACAAATGTATATATTACAGTACAGAATAGGGATGTTGTTTCTCAGTGGAAATCTTGGGACACAGTATCTGAGTGGTAAGAGCTGTAAAAAAGAAAGGAGGAAAAAAAAAGATAACCAGAGAGTAAAGCTCTTACAGTCCGCTGGTTTTTAAGACAAATTAAGAAGCAGTTTGACAATCTGTAGGTTTTTCTGCGGAGATCCAGGTTGAGTGGAGCTGGATCAGAGTAACCGTAATCTTTTCTTTTTCTTTCCTATCTCTCTTCACTCAAGTCCGTGTGTCATGTGTGTCCGGTGAAGACGTGTCAACCTGAGTGTCCTGTATCCCCCCTTTTAGTGTCTGTACACACCAGTCTCAGCAGTGTAGTTCTGTCCCTTTTTTTTTTAGGTATAATCTCCGGAGAGTCCAAGCAGTCTGTGTAAGCACCATTCTGGGAACAGTGAGGGCAGGCCAGCCGGTGACACACCACATCCCGAGTGCTCCTTGTCATAATCTGACCTGAAACGGCCTCTGCACTCATGGGCCCTGAGTTGGCTCGCTTCCTATTCACCAAGAGGTTGCGTTCGTGAAGAACGTCCTTTCAGGTTTGGGAAGGAAAGGAAAGAAGAGAAAAAGAAGACAAGTTGTGGTCTGGCGGTTTGTTTGCCTCATTGTCTATGAGTTTTTCTGTCCGTTTATATTCCCACTGTGGCTAAACGGTGGTGAATGACATATTATTACCCTGCATGGCAGAGAGAACATTTCCCAGGCTTTGGTTTGGATTTGTCAAAGCATGTGTGTGTATGTGTGTGTTTGTACTGCATGCATGTGTGTATGTAGGTATATGTGTGTGTGTCTGTGTCATTTAAAATTGTGTGTCGTTCTTGCAGTCTGTTACAGTACTCCCAGCTGTTTGGAGAGACGTTTAATGTCCGACACCGCTCTAAAAAAACCGTCATCCTGGGCAGCATCCTGAGAACCCCATCCCCCATTAAAAACACAAAAGAATAAAATCTGAAGTGTGAACGTCCACGGCCAACACACGACACATCCACCTACACTGACAGCAGTCACTGATGTTATGACACTAGCAGCCACTGCTACGCACATTGTTCCACACTTGTCCAGAAAATAAATAACACTGCAGTCACAAACAAGATCTCCAAGCTGACACACCACCTGAGAGACAGAGAGAGAGAGAGGGAGAGAGAGAGAGGAGTCACAAAGAGTTAGAAGAGTCAAAAGTACTGTGTGTCAAAATACGCTGCACATTTTTAATATTTAGAAATCAATATTTATATTATTTTTTTAGTATTTAGCAAATCCTTTATTACAGTCAGCAATCGAGACTCTTTAAAATAACTGAAAGTAATGTAAGCAAAGTATAAGTAATCCATACTGTTTTCATGCTTTCCAAATACATTCCTGCCAAGTGTTGACATGGCTAAATTTTTTTTTTTTAAATGTTTTTTGGCGTTTTGCTGTATTTGACAGGACAGTAGAGATAGACAGGAAGGGCAGGGGCGAGAGAGATGGGATGACTCGGCCCACTGCAGTATCGTCCTCTACCCAGTGAGCTGCCGGGGCGTTCCCCAGGCTTAATTCTTTTTAATAGACTTATAGAAGTTCTTTCATTTCTTGTTTTTTCTTTTTGTATAACCTGAGTGGCCCTTATGTTCCGCAGAGAATCCTCACTGGACTCTGCACTTCCCTTCATCTCTAGCGAGCTTTTTAGCGTCTTTCAGCTCATTGTTTTGGGTTTTATGGCCCGCAACTCTACTGTTTTGGTTCACTGTCAATGCTGTTATCAGTATCATTTTCCAGCCGATACAGGCAGCTGTTTTCAGCAAAAAAGCTCTTATAAACTCACTGTATGCTACCTGCTCAGCACCAAACAGCAGACAAAGTTAGTGACTAGCTGGTGAACTTAGTGGAGCATTTAGCAGCTAAAGCACAAGATATTTTGGCTGAGACCAAGTGAATATTGGACTTACATTCATCAGGTGGCCAGAAACACAACTCCAAATGAATACTAATGTTGCTCCGTATCTGCTGGATGAGTAAATAGGCAACTCTTTGCTAACAAGTTAACCATAACAACTTTATTAGGTGATAATATGTCAGTGTTGTTTTTACAGCTTGTTGTGTTGCCCCCAAGGGGCTGAAAAACCTGTAATTGCAAGTTTAAAGGCAATTGCTGAGATACAACCCAGGCTGTAAAAAACAAAACAAAACTACATTTTCCTACACAAGAGAGGGAGAGATGGTGATGTTTGCTTTCTGAGATGTCTGTTAATGGAAACCTTTCAATGAGTAAAAATGACATGCTCTTGTAATATGGAAAAACACATGAACGTTACCAGAAATGCCTGAGTGGAAAGACGATGAGAGTGCAAAGAGAAAGGAGGAATGAGGAAAGTTGAATATTTCTAAGTGAAGGCAAGGTGAAGCGAATAAATGTGTAGGAGGGAGAGACGGCAGACCAGGGTCAAATAGTTTTTGCTTCTGGAAAGCACTGAGCCACCCAGTGGTCACATTGTGGGCAAAGAAAGAGCATACTGTCTCAAAATGTCACCATTGTGCAGTCTGTAGGTGGTCTGTAGGTTCCTTTTTGAAACAACTACAGATTAAATGTTAGTGTGAGGATTTTGACACATTGTACAATTTATGCTGTGCTCTCACTGGCTGATTTTCAGTTTACTATGTGCAGCAGTACACAGTGCTACAGTCTACAGTTCAATAAGGACACTATTTTGGCTTAAATGTTTTCATTTATTCGGTATTATGAGTGAATACCAAATTATATTACTACTATTTTTCAAAATAGTAATACATTCCCTGCTTTTATTCTGAAGGTCAGAAGCCCATATCAGGAAGTCTCTATAATGCTACAGAAATGCATCTTGACTGAGCGCTTGTCAAGGCCAATTCAGGTTCTGTAGCCGTTGTGTTCCCAGTTTTGACTTCGGCGGCTGCACAAAGCCAAAACACTTGCTGTACAGGTTCTGCTCTTATAGAAAAGTATTTGACCGAGGTCCAGAAGAGAGACGGCAGTGGTCTGAACTTTCTACTCAAAGCCCTAAGGACTCACCTCTGCTACAGGACACGCCAAAGACTTCAAGGCCAAAGGATAAAGGCAAGAGAAAAGAACAAGAACAGAAACAAAAACTGGAGAAAGAAAGGGATGAAGAAGGGACAAAGAAAGTGAGAGAATTAGAGGAACACTCACGATATGTTAGTAACAGCAGAGACAGAAACAGAGGCTCACTATACAGGGAAACTGGAACACCATACTTCTGAATATTACCATTTTTACTGTATCTTTTTGAGCTATCATAGTGGTTTCCTATACTACTACTACTGTTTTTTTTTTTTACATAAAGACATCAAACATGGCCTACCTTTTCCTCCAGGTCTTTAATCTGCCTCCTCTGGATTTCTGTCTTGTCTTCAAGGTCACGAATTCTCTGCAAATATTCAGAGAGGCAATGGTCAGGAATGTGTTTCTTTGCGGAGAGGCAGATTGAGGCAAAAAAAAAACAACCCAGTACTTTTGAAAGTGAGGGGTCAACTCTCTCTAGCCGAGAGAGATTTCACACATACAAATGAAACATACAAACCTATTTCCACCTCTATTATCACACACAAACAGACGTCTATCACCGGTACAGACTTAGACGGACCTGGTGCGCCTGGTGCAGCAGCTCCATCCTCTCCTGGAGGATCTGGCAGTCGTACTCTCGACTCTTCCTCAGCATCTGCCTCCTCAGCTTCTCCACCGCCGTCCGCAGCTCGTCCCTCTGAAGCTCATCCAGAGGCTCGCCATACTTTATCACCTGGAGGAAGAAGACAGGCATCAGACACAGTAGATACCATGATGGATTTGACAAAACCTTCTCAACACGTGAAATGACATCTGGCCTTACATGAACACTTCTTGTATCAGCAGAGGCTTCAAGGAATCATAAGATTCATAGGAATCTCATGAATCCTTTCAGCGTCTGTGGTCATAATTGCAAAGTCTCCACAGTCATAACATTCATTTAGAAGAAACCGTGTAAATCCTTCATGTAGACTTCGTGTCAAGAGCACAGATGTTCCAGATTAGAGGGATGCGCATGATCACGAGGATGCATGTCAAATACAAATTAATAATCATTTTTTGTGATGCATTTATTGACATTTTCTAAATTGATTTGTAATTAATTTGATAAACCTCACCCGTCTAGTATTTCAGATGACATAAATATAACCAGTATTGATGTTTTACAAGAGGGTGACACATTACAAGGTGAAATTTGCTGTAGTTTTCTTAACAACAAGGCTGTAATATGCTGTGATGTGACGCACCTTGTCCTGCTGCAGGGTGTTGTATAACGTTGCTTCCAACTCCTGGATTTGCTGTCGGGAGGAGAAAAAAAAAGGCTGTTATTACTTCTGATGTAATGTCCCTGCAGGCTTAACACTAACCATAACTACTACATGCATAAACCCAACCTTTAAGCTAACCGTGTCATGATTCTAACTATAACCCTAAAACCAAGTCTTAATCTGAGTTCCAACTGTCAAGTGTGAAGACATTTTGGCCCCACAAAGTGACGTATACATGACACGCAAACACACACTTACCATGTAGGCCTGGTCCAGGGCCTGTTTTCTGTAGTCCAGCTCCTCTTCTAGATATCCTTTCTGTTTACAGAACATCTCCTGTACAGAATAAGCAGGTCAGAGACAGAGTTTAGGGGGGGAGAAAGTTTATTTTTTTTGCAACTCAATTGTAAAACCATACTTAATTTAACTACTACCAGTGAATTTTACAACTAGGGTCTAAGTGCTATGGAGGACATTTAATAAGCCAGCTGAAAATTACTGTCAGGGGTGCAAACTTTTGTGTCACTGCAAGCTTTCGGTTAAGCAGGGTGTTTACTAAGACTACAGAATTATCAAATGAGCCCAGCCGCAGCTCATCTGATTTTCATAAAGTGCCACTAAATAAGACCGGATGCCGGGCTGTTCAAGACACATGACGCTCATGTCTGGAAAGCATCAGAGTGCAAAATAAAGTGTTTTCTGCTGGTAGAAGAGAGGCCACTTTTAGAACTGCAAAATGTTAGTTATATAGCTTAATATCATCAGCCCAGAAAGAAGAATTATGAAAAATCAATGTGGAAGATTAAAAAACAAACTTCCTTTAACTTGATTATTGCTGTGATTAAAAAAAACATAACATGCCTACTTAATAAGTATTACCAGCAGCTTCAATCATATTACACTGGACTAGAGCTCATGTAAAAATAAAACAACAACAAAAAAAAAATCCTGCATAGGATTGTTGTGACTCACCATCTCTATCTCCAAGTCCACCATCTTCTGGTGCAGCGCTGCCTCCGTCCCCTCAATCTGTTGAATCCACTAGAGGGCAGCAAACAGCAAAACATGAGTCGGCACAGCTCAAACTATTCTGTGCGTTGATACTTTGATGTTACCAGAGGATCCATGATATAGTTTCCAAGCTTACCTTTTCTGCCAGTGACAAAACAGTGCTAGCTTGAATAATGGCCACTTGCTCCTCATTTCTTAAATTCTATACAAAAGGAAAAAAAACAAACAACCACCTTGAATTAACAATGTGCCTGTTTTAGCATCATATGTTGATACGTTAAATTCCATATGAATTACCCCGTTGTCTCCCAGGATATCTAGAAGTTTGATGAGATCTGGTATGCACACATCCTGTTAAAGAAAAAAGAAAAAACAGAATAAAAACCTATCAGGAGCATACAAATAAAATGGTGTTTACCTTTCATTTTTACCTTTATTCAAGACTTTTTTTGCACTATAAAATGTTGAGAGTATATTAATAATGCTTGTTAATTTTTTACTGAAAACAAAAGACACTGCATGTTCTTAAAAAAGTGAATACATGCGTGGAACTCCACAGCTCTCAGTTAGCTGCAGTCATTAGAATTGTGGGATCCCCTGCCAGAAAAGATCGAGAAACCTGCTATACGTTCTGATTAATTACTATGATAAAGCAGAGGAGATCTTGTCATTGCATACCTTGACCCCCTCCTTCATACAGTAAATTTGCAGTGCGCTGACTCCCTCAGAGAAGGGATGCATTCTCAGGTGGTTGAATGGAGGGGACTTCCTCTCACGCTCCTACGACAAGAGAAATATACATTTCATTATACAAAGGATGAACTGTGACTGAAACTCTTGACTCTGTTATTAGACCTGGATGAAAGAGGTTGTGAGACATTCTCATAGGTTACAAAAATAATATTAAATAATTACCCCAATCTTTTTTCCCCTTTTGTTCCTGCAGTACTGATTCTGATGCTCTGTGTCAACAGCCATTTGCGCTGCCAATAGTCTTTAACACTACTGCCATCAAACTAGAGACCACTGAATTTAGTTCATGCAGTAGATAACCTTCAATATTATGTTTCACAAGCATCAATTATCTGTTGTGTTTCTGCACCGTGCTTGCCAAACTTCCCCAAATCAATCCTTGTTTCCACTTATGTGACTTTGTATTTTTTCAGTTTTGATGTTTAAGTTTCAGTAGGTGGCGCTCTTTGCTTTGTTCAGCCATAAAAATGCTGACCACCCATATTTCAGACAAACTGCTACTGCTGCTGCCATCTGAACAAGCATCAGACAAACACCTGATAGCAATAGTAAGCGTTTAATTTAAATTAAAGTTAAATCACTGTGATGTTGTGTCAGTTCATTTCAACACTGTATACTGAGCACATCTATGCGAAGTGCTCTCCTCTCTGCTCACTAGATGGCAACCTAGGCCCTCACAAGCTGCTGTGAGTATCTGCAGTGCAGCACAGCCAGAACACAAAGACCACTGTCAGCTGGTTACCAGACTGACAGACTGGTGGGCTGCATGTTTAGATGGCTGGATGGACAACTTGACAGGTGATTTCAACATAGAAGAAAACTGTACTTAATTAGGTGTCTAGCATGTGAAACACTTTAGTGCTTTAGATGCCAAATCAAGGCGTGCGCATGGGTCAGCACCAGCACACTCAGTCATTCCACAACATGGGACATTTCCACCCTGATTTTGCTCTTTAGCTTTTTAAAATAGAATTATTCTGTCCTTCATTTGAAGTAGGAATTAATTTGTAAAACTGTAACATTAATGCTATACTGTATGTTTTTTTAAACCTCAACTTATTTTACTTTCTCCAACTTTATAACATGGCTCAGTGTTTGTATCTTTACAAAAACACATAATCTCTAAAACACTGACCTCCAGGAAACCAGGATATGAGATCACTGTAGCTGGAAAACAGTTCTAGACAAACCCACACCAGCAGCTTTTTTCCCACTATAGAGTGGCCAATTTGTTGGTCTTGGTCTGATTTGTTACGCAATATCCATTTTTGCTTTAATTCATTTTAAGACAAAATCTTGTTTTTACATAACAGACAAAAACAACGAAACCACTTAGGCTGCATATTAAACAGCGGTAAAATGTTAATATGAGATTTCTTTCTTTAATCGTCAAAGTGTTATTTGTGGGATGAATATGCTGATGAGTAAGACTAAAATGGGTTTTGGAACTTGATAGCGTCCCTATATAATGATCTCAGGATGTGTTCTCAGGATAGTAAAATGTTTTTTGGAACTCAGTACAGCTCCAATAAAATGTTTTAGGCTCACACTGCTGGATCTATAATCTGGCTAGTAAAATGGTTTTGGATCTGACAGAATGTTCACGAGACTCATTTCTTAGGTTACAAAAACTTTGGAAGAGTTTTGGACTCAGTATCTTTAGGATCTTTTGGGCCCACCTCACAGGAAATGTTATCATGCTAGTTTAATAAAGGCTTGGTAGGAAACTTGTTTTCACTCACCTCTAGCTCCAATATCCTAAACTCTAGCAGTTCATTCTGGTCTTTGGAGTCTTGTAGCTCCTGCTGCAGCCGACTGCACTCCGACTCCATCTTCTCCACCTGGACACCATAGAGAATCAAAATTAGCAAGGAGGCAGGAAGAGGTACTTGTCCACACATTTAGAGTGTAGCTACAATATGTTACACATATGCAATATGATGGAGATAAAGCGGCAATCAGAAAAGTCATAACTTTAAATAATGCCAATTACTAAAGGTACCATCTGTAACAGACATCATCAAACTGATTAAAAAAATCATAGTTTTTCAGGCAATTATTAAGTCCAACCTTATCCAATAGCTCCTGATTCCTTCGTAGGAAGAGCTGCTTCTCCTCCACCCATTTGGAGTCCTGATAGAGGACAGACAAACAGGCAAAACAAAAACAAAGACAAACTCAAAATTTAGTGATGGCATGACAGTGAAACAGCTTGCTACGTTGATGAGAGGACAGTAGGAATCCTACGATGTTGATGGAGTGAAGTCATTGGTACATCTATCAATATGTTGATTTGTTGTCTTTCAATTTAGTCTTTTTTTTTGGTTTATTTTTCCCTCAATGAGGTATAAATAACAATACAGCATAAATACAGCATATTTCATAAACCATGTGCTATGTGTCAACTCGATAAATTACATGATGATTACTTTACTGGTCACATCAGAGCAAATTTGACATTGTTATTAAAGCCTTAATTTTGTTGGGCTGCTAATCTTTATGGTATGACGAATATATTGCATTGCATTGTATTGTCAGGTGTTCCTGTTGTTTTGTCCACCACCCTATGCGTACATTCATCTGCCTTCATTCATGCGCGTGCTTGTGTGTCCTACCTGTCCCTTCAGGGTCAGTTCCTTCTCCAAGTCCTCTATTTTGGCTTTATACCTGAGAACGTCTGCTTGGATCTGCTCCTGAGCCTGAAACACACACGCAAAACAGACATTCATTAGCCACTAAAGCACTATTTCTCAAGTGGGGGTCCGTGAACCCCTAGGGGCCCGTGCCGATATTGCAGGGGGGTACATTTGAAATTGTTCATTAAAACCAAACATAAACTAATATAATTCATTATCTTTTGTTTTATTTGTCATTATTTGATTACAAAAGACACTCAATTTGTGTCTAACATTCATTTCTCAGGCTGATTAGACAAGCCTGGTGCTGAGCCTCGACCTTGTCTACACTGACTGTGTAGTGAAAGCATGTCAGCTTCATTCCTTCATCACTGTAACGCTGGATCTGCTCAGCACAACACTCTGGTGCACTCAAAAGTGTTTTGACAGCACTCACAGCCTCTATACACAATGTGGTTATGTGCAGGAGTTGTAAGAAAATACACCTGGAATTCTAAAAGGATGCTTTGTAGACAGATGTATTGATTAAAGTTCCTGCACGTCTGATGCGCGTTAGACGGGCGGTTGAAATGCGCTCTTTGATGTCTGCTGGATGCAGCTACATTGTGATCGGGCTGTGCTGTGGCTCTGTCGTGTCTCCTCCACGGTCCCAAAGTGCACTACTTGCAGCTTGTAGCTGTTGTTCATTTTTGTTTGAGCTGCAAATATCCCTATCACTGAATTGCATCTCTCTCTCTCTCCTTCACATCAGACGCAATAATTTACTCCTAAGCAAGAACCCAACTTAAAGTAGCTTGTCAATGAACAGAGTTTGCAGGGAAAGTCCTCTTCCTGCTCTGAGCACTTCCATTCTCTTACAGGAAAACTGAAGAACCACAACTAGTTTGACCTGAATGTGGCTTTATACGTGTACTTTTCATGTACAGGTGGAGTCACAGATGTGCAGCAGGGGGTTGCCTGTAGTTTTCCGCAGTACTCACAAAAGGTTGAGAACCACTGCACTAGAGGAAAACCTACTGCACTGACCCTTGGTAAGGTTTTTTATATAAAAATCCACTCTGACAGATTAAATTTCACTCCAATTTACTTCACAATTCTTTATTAGGACAAAACACAAGGTATGAATATTTGGGTGCACAAATAGATTAGATGGAAATTTAAAAAACAGTGATTCTCTCCATGTGTATGTACCTTTGCTTCCATCTCAGCGTCCAGAATGCCTCCTTTCTGTTCCTGCAGCAGGGCATAGGCTCGCTGTAAGGCCTGATACTCCCTGGTCAGCTGACGGAAACGCAGCTCCGACTCTTCGTTGGATATACCCTTGTTTGACACACAGAAGTTAGGAGTCAAAGTCTATTGAATTGGGCTTACAGTATATCTCTATTCAGATGCAGCTGAATGGATTTGATAGAGACGCTGGAAGTCAAGGATTTAAAACAGAATTGTCTAAAACAGAATCAATTCAGGATATTAACGTAATTGTAAATGTAGTCACTTTGATACTCCTAAACTTTCTCGGTGACTTGACGAATACGAGGCAAGCTCTCCTCACCTCATCCAGGTCTTCATCAGGAGTAGCAGGAGTTCTGTCCATCCGGAACGAAGCCACTGAGGACGTCTCCGAGTCCATAGACTCTTCATCATACCCAAAGAAGGTATCCACTACGATGTGCCTCTGCATAGAAGAAAGTTGAGAGATTTACAAATCTAAAAATCTTTGATGGTAAATGTCCAACGAACAATATGCCTTAACATGATCTCAAATCAAAGTGACGACTTCCTGTCCTCACACTTGGGTGTCCCCGAAAGCTTTTTCCTTTCCTTTTACATTGTTGGATTCAGCAAAATACTAGAAGTTTGGACATTACTGATTTTTGCGTTTTGTTTTCTGTGTTATTACATGACTCTCTACAGGTTCTGCTTCTGCAAGACTCACTGGCTCGTGTTACTACACTCAAAGCCTTGAAATTAAGAATAATTAACTAATAATTAAGAATACTAATTTTTCACAAGTGATAAAAGATTTCATTCTGTTTTCAAAGAGTACACTTTTACAAAATGTGTTTACTGGATTTATATAATAGTAACCAAACTAAGTACACTTTAAGATAAATAGCTAGAAACAAATTCAGTCATTACCTTTATTGGCCTCGAACTTCTTTTATGCCTTTTCTTTCTTAGCAGTTTTTCTCGGTCCTGGAAAAACAGACAAATGGAAAGAAAAAACACACGACTGTAAGGTAAAAACGTCATTTTTTTCTTTCTTCTTTTTTCAAATTAAATGAAAAAAAAAAAAATCAATGACAACACAACACTGAAACAAACTCTTCACTGAGGATGTGAGGAACCATTAGATGTTGACGGAGTTACGTGAAGTTTTTTTCTTAATCATCATCACTAATATCCTTTAAACAATGTTGAACATGGGATAGCAACCAAGTTTTGTGGTTATTAAAAAAGTTACAGTGGTGGTAATTTATACTCCAGGTTGTCCTTAAAAGACAAGGTGACTGTAGAATATCGCTGGTAGACAAATAACATCCAAACAAGTAATTATATGAATTTTAAGACAATTAATGATAAGAAAATCTTAAATTCTAACACTTTTGGATATTTATCAAACACAAAACATGTAAAAAGGAGGTGTCTCACACTATACTGTGTATGTTTTACTAGAGTTTTATGAGCTCAGGATTAACCCCCATGACCCCAATTGCCTACTCTGCAAATTACTCAAAAATTAAACGAAACCTCAAACAAAAATGCTAATTTGCACCCTCCATATGTGGAAAAAAAACATACTCTTGTCAGTTCGTCAATCATGCTTTGTTGCTCCAGGACTTGAAGCTTGAGAAAGGCTATTTCCTGGTCATCATGGGCTTGGTCCAGGTCATTCAGAGACTTCAGCTTCTTCAGCGGAGGATGGGAGCCGATCTTCTCCTTCTGCAGACACACAACACACAGAGAGAAAAGTCTTCTCAGTTCACAACCGCTCACCAGCCTGTCCCTCTTGCCAAAAAAAGTACAAAATGTGACTTTGTGCTGACCATCTCGAGGTTCTCCTTGGCCAGGCTCTTGAGTTTATCCTCCAGTTTCTGGATAGTGAGAGTCAAATCATCATTCCTCTTAGTCAGCAGCTTGTTCCTGTCCAGCAGGGGCTTACACTGCTTCTCCGACTCTCGAACTCGCTTCAGCTGGTGGGGATGAAGGGATATATTAAATTGTGACTGACACGAGGAAGGTCGACAGCAAGAGACAAAAATCTGAGAGCTTTGAAGGAAAGGCAGGTAAGAAAGATAAAGGTAAGTGACAGAAGGAAGAGAGAGTGAGTGATCCATAATTTTTAACTAAATCATTTGGTTGTACCAGCTCATTCCTTTCATCGACCAGCAGTGAGTTGCGGTCCTCTAATTTGTGTATAGTCGAGTTGAGCTCAGCAATGCGCCTTGTGTTTCTCCTCAGGTCCTGAAACAAACAAAAAAAACTGATTTGACTTATCATTTCACTAATCCAATCATTCACCATGTGTAGAGAAAAAAAACATTCAATTATTTAAGTGTAATACCAGAAAGTACGTAGCATGATCACTTTCTAACTGTAGGCCAGTGCAACAATTAAATATTTTGTTCAGTAATTCTATTAGTTCTAACAAAACTACCAACTACCACATCAGGATAATCATAAGTTCATCATGTTGACGTTAACAATAAAAATAAATGAAATGAAATGAGAAGGCAACAAAATTACCATATCTGTGAGAGTCATGACATTTTAATCTTAATGTGCTTGCATCCCATGGACATCAAATCTAAATCTCACAAGCTTTCACATTAACAGTGGGTCAACTCATGAATTGACACACTTAAACCATGACAATTGCTATTTTTCGTTACTTCGAGCTGATCGTGGGACATGGTAGTCACGATTAAACTCCGCATCACATCTCTCCTGCTCCTGGCCAGTTTGTATGGAAGTACTGTATATTGATGACAAAAGAGCTGAGAGAGCACAAAACTAATTCTGAGCGCTACTCAGTCTGCAAGTCAACATTTGAGAGTAAACAGACATGCTCATCTTGCTCATGCTCGTTTCTGAGTCGGCTATTGGTTTTGGCTTTGGTCATTATGAATCCCTATTGCTGGTTCAAGTGTAGTTACACAATTCCTCTTGCATACTCAAATCATCTGTTAACAGACACAATTCTGTCCTCCCTCTTACAAATCTGTCCCTGCGTGCTGTTAGTTTCTCTCAGTTTCTGTCAGTTTCTCTCAAATGAACAGGTTGATATTCATGTTTGATATGAATGACAGGAGCATGAAACTTCTCCTTGCTATTCCTCTCTACTTACTGGGCTACTGCAGTGCTCAGCTCCATCTCCAGCTCTGCCTGGAATCTCTCTTTTCGGGCTTCCCAGGCCGCACTCAGCCTCCTTGACAAGGAACAGCTGTTCATCCAGGGCGTCCTTCTGGAGCTGCAGCTTCTGTAAGAAACCCGCCGTTGACTCCAGTTCCTTCTCCAGAGCAAAGATGGTGCGGTCTTTAGATTTGATTTCATCCACCTATAGTGGGGGAGAAGAAAATAAAAGTGTTTTTAAGAAAATGCTGAAAGGACATTACTTGCTTCTGTTGAATTTTTTTTTTTTCGATGCCACTCCGCTGTAGCTAACTTTTACCACTCATCTTGTAAAAAGACAAGGACAGTTAAGTGACTTTTCAAGTCATTTATGAAGGACTAAAAAATGATTCATGATTTATGACTGAAAGGAATAAAAATAATCATCAGTTGTAGCCCTCATTTCCAGACATATAGCTGCACACACCTGGTTAGGCTCTCTGCAGCAGATCTCAGATACTTTTGCATGAATATTTGCATACTTATTTTTTGAAACCTACTACACCTTTGTAAACCAAGCTTTAAAATTATACCTCAAAAGCCAAAAAAAGTCACCAATGCCATAATATGTTGAAACAGAGAGGTTTCCCTGTAGCTCTATAACAAACACTTTCACACAGTTCACATGCAACAGAGATGTAGCTGATGTAACAGGATTTTGGACAATCATCATCTTCATGTCTGTTGTTTGGTATTTAGTAGCAGTGACTGTGCTTACCAGTCTACGGATGTCCCTCTCACAGTCCCACTTGATCTTGGAGATCTGCTCCTGGTGCTGCTGGTGCTCCACCCGCAGGTCGCCTGCCTTCATCTTGTCGGCCTGGATCATGTTGCTGAGAGCCTCATCTGTCTGCTTCTTAGAAGATTTCAGCTCCGATATCTCCTGCAGGAGCTTCACTCGCTCCTGGTCAAAGAAGCGACGCGCGTCCTCCTTGGCTTCCAGGGTCAGTGCTGTGCGCACCTGAAGAAGCGGGTGGGGTGGGGGGGGGGGGGGAGAGAGGAAGGGTGTTGATGTGGCCTGGCAGAATTTCCACAGAACACTTATTTTAGATTATCTGGGGAAAGGAAAGGTGAGTAATGAGTATTTATTTCTAGTGCTCCCCCCATCAGGAGCTTTTTCTCAGAAGTGAAGGTGTGCCAAGCCCCTCTGTCCTGGTTCAGTTCCACAGCTGCTGCTTTGGAAATTTGTTTTGGGTGAAATGTTACCTGTTTATTTCTGTATATCTGTTTCACAACTGCAACATCAAACACTAACTTAACCTCACCTTCTCTCCGCTGCCGTCGCGCATGGCGCTCAGTGCGGCTTTGAGCCTCTGGTTCTCCTGGTCTTTGATTTTGGCGTGGCGGGCCAGCTCCTGCTCATGCTGCCGGGTCAGGTTTTCCCTGAGAGCCTGGAGCTCCTTTTGCTTTTCTTCGTGCCACTTGGCCCGCTGCTCTGTTAACATGGCAGTGTGACGGTGCTGCTCCTGCTCTCGCACCCGCTTCACCTCCTGCTGCTTGTCGCGCTCCAGTTTGCTCACCTTTTAAGGGGAGCACCAGAGGAAGAGGAGAGAGGAATTTGGTTATTTTACATGACTGGTATACACACTATTGTACTCCAAAGTAGGTGTCAGTCTTTGTTTTTGAACATTTGACTCTCTGGTTTAGGTTATTAATAATGTGTTTTTGCCAATCAACTTTCACATGAATTTAAGGGTGTAGCAATGGTTTAAGATGTGGTGGGGACAAAATGAAGTCAGGTTCTTCAACCCAAAAAAAAAAAAGGATGCTATCTCCTGCAATTATATACATTTATATGAATCTAGCAAATATCTAATTATCAGTATAATTAAATTGTCTATCATTCTTTCCATAATAATGGTAGTATAACAAAGAAACCTTAGACATGCTGTGTTAATTGCTCCATTACTAAGTTTTTAGTTTTCTTGATAGAGATCTGATACTTCATGATAAATAATGCTGCATCTTTATTACAAAGAGCACTGCCCTTTACTGCCCTATTTTTGACTGATTTCAAATTATGACATCAACTGCAAATAAAACACAGATTAAATGATTGTTTTAAAACACACACAAAAAAAGGCTTTTTTCAGCCCTGAGTAGTGTCTGCTGTTGACCCCTCAGGCTGTGTACTGCTCCAACAACAACCTCCACAAGTAAGGCTGAATTTAAATGTCCCCTCTCCAGACTCGTGGACTGAACCCTCGCAGACTTCTGTCATACGGTGATATGTTCACCGTCAACACGTCAAGCCTGCGAGAGCACTGGGCCACAAGGGGATGAAATGCAGGACATGACAGACAGACTAATTACATAGTGTAACAGAGATAAAAATGTTCCCTTTACATGAGCTGCTTAACACTGCTAACATTGTATTCACATCAAACTCTCAACTGAGGACCGTCACACTGTAGGTGGATGAAACCTAACCTAACTTTGATAATTACAACAGTAAAATCCTAAATATTCAGTCTATGCATATTCTGTATGTGCAATATCAACGCTCACTACATCAATAAGCATGTACACGAAAAATAAAAAATGCAAATGTAGTGAAGTCTGTGATGAATTATGCATTTCCTCGGTAAAAGTCCACCTTAACGCCCTCGCACCCCCGACCCCTCAGATGTCCTATTGTGAGTTGGAGAAAATCATCCACTTGTCCTCACTGACAGGTTACCTGTTTTGTACATGTAACACCCAGCACAAGTGTGTAAAGTAAAACATGCTGTTCTGTACAACATAACTGCTATACTGTATGTATGTCAATATTTAACCTGATCAGCCTAGTGTAAAGGGCATAAAGATGTATATTAACAACTACATTGCAAAAGCAAAGGCAAATAGTTTACTGTATGAATACACAGTAGCATATGCAGCACTTTACCATTAACTGAACATATGCCATACATGAATGACATATATGGTACCATGCACAATGTGAACTTGCACCTCTAATACCCTGGTTAGATCTGTGTCCAAAGGTTGCTCTAAAGATTCCATTTTAAATTTCATAGACTGGCTTTCAAAAAAGTGAATAAGTCACTGTGATTTAAGGCTTTGTGGACGTAATAATCTACTACACTGAAAGTGACTTGAAATATTCAGGGCAAATGTATGCATTTTGATGTTGTACAGTACCTTGCATTTTTCTTGGTGTAGCTCTATCTGAATGTCAGTCAGCTTGGACCTGAGATCTTCGTTGGCTGCCTGTAGGGCAGAGATGAGCGCTTCGGGCTTGTCGCCCTTCGTACGCCCTTTCTTGGCCATTGAGTCAAATACTAGAGAGGCTCTTCCAATGCTTTCATGGAGACTTCACAGAAACTTTCCAAGGCTCTCTCAGGGTTTCCAGTTCCTCCTCTTCCTCATTCTCCTATCAGACAAAAGGGCTTGGGGGTGGAGGAGAGACAAAGAAAGACAGACTGAGAAATAGGACAGACTGCAGAGGTGACATAATTGATACTTTGTCTATGTGCGGACCTGCCTTTTATTGCATATTATTGAATTCAAATCCGGTATTAAATCCCTTATCGAATCTTATGTTTATCTTTCAACATTTCCAAGTAACTAAAGGCTAAAATAACTACAACTCAAAGATGTCTAATCACGTTTTGTTGGCTGAGAAGGCAGACACACTACAGTTTTTCATGGCAGCCTAATTATTAATAATTAGAATTGTTCACAATATGTACCTACAACCTGAAAGTGAGATGAGCAGCATAACATTGAACATGAAATGGTAATTAAATGTATCTGACACATTCAGAGTTATGAAGCTGAACAAACTAAAATGTTGATATGCTATGAATCAAAGTTTAACTTAAATTGACGTGAGGTGATCAGCTGGATCACTTCTCTAGAGAGGATTCCCCACTCTGTTGGTTCCTGTTGAACTACAAAAACACACAGTTCACCCGCAGTCGTACCATGGTGTAACAGTGTGATGTGTCAAACACCAGCTGCAGAGAGCACATTAACCAGAGAACAGCCAAACCTTTTATTTTAGCTGTTGTGGAATAAATGTTAATTAGCAACAGCTGATTTAGTCTGGAACCGGTGATGTTTATCATTTTAACCAGCGGCAGTCAGTTTAAAATGAGAAGCCGGCTATCTATGTTTTCCATTGCTCTTTGCTAATAAAAAAGACTGAGAATAGAGTAAAGGTTTGATAAGAGATTTGTTAGCGTCCAAGCTTAATGAATACGGGTATTTTTCCACTCGAGAACCATTATCTATCCATTATCTATATAAGTAGTTAGTGAAACGATCTTGATCATAATGGATGCATAACATACCAGAAGGGTGTTTTTTGGAACAGATGGTTGTCTCGGTTTGCAGAGTCAGTGGTAATCCTTCCTGCCCTACTATTTGCCTTTTTCTTCTTGCACTGTTTGGGGTCAGCTGAAAGCCAATGACCTGCTGAGCGCCGCAGACACACATGCTAAGGGCTTTTACGCAAAAAGGAGGGTTCAGACTATGAGAAAGAGTCAATGCTTTTGATGGATTATCAGTAAACCAGCCCAAACCAACTTGTGAGACCATGAACATTTTAGTTGTCATGGGAAGAACATTTTTATTTTGGGAATTTTTAATCAACGTCATCCTTTTAAATTAAGTCTGCATCTCCACAGTCTGTGTTAAACTTTAACTTACTGGGGGACACATCATGACATGAAGTTGTCTGTATCTCTCTATGTATATTGCAACCATTATTGCGGCATTATGACATGCTCACCAGGGCAGTGTCCTTAATATATCTCAAAGGTGAGTTCAAACTGTGCAATATAGGCAGAAAAAGAAAGGTTTATGTGGTACAGTATGCATGTATGTACCCATTTTGTTAGACCTATTGCGTCAGATCACAAAACCTGGTTAGAGCAAGAAATGAGACCTTTATTATCTGTGTGCACACTGCACAGCCAACTGAACCTGTTTTAGTATAGTCCTCTACCTACACATACACATACAGCAGTCCCTACATGCAGCACAAGCAGTTCTTTGGCAAAGTTCAGACTCAAGGCCAGTCAAAGTGCCACGAATAGCATTCAGCGCCATGCTCAAGGGCACTTTGCAGAGAAATGGATGTCATTGCAGATGTTCTACCAATCAGCCTCCAGCACTTGCCATCAGTGTCATGGATTGAACCAGAAATCCCGTGGTTACTGGTTGACTAAACTAATGTGGTTAGACACAGTGTAACTGTACTGTTGATTAATTACAAAATGACAAACCAATCTCTACTGACACTTGGCATCAAAATGATGCTTTACCACTACCTACAGTATGGTACCAATCAGCACATATTATCTGCATGAATTGTAATAATCTCTGAGTGACAAGTTGTGGCTCATTTTGTGATCTGTTAACATATTTACAGAACAAACACAATGGCACAACTTGTTACATTAAATATGTGGTTACAGTAATGCTTTATTTTACATGCCCCATAGTTTCCTAATAATTTCCAAGAAAGGAACTGATATGACACTGTAATTTCTCAGAAGGGTTCCTGAAAATGACCGTGTAATTTGATATTAATTATGGGGAAAATGTGTTCAGTTGGTACAGTGTCAACTAACTCCAGTTGATAGGTAGCAACAAATTTGGAAAATGAAGTTTCCTACCAATAAATGAGTATTTACTCAGGGTGCAATGAATCTCTGTCAGTTTTTCTAGTCATTAAGATTTAGGCCTATTTCAAAGAGATTCCTCTGAAGATCAATAACTGCTTATAAACTCTACCCAGCTATGGAATCAGCTTTACTGATTATTTCTTAAAAACTCAAATGAATGGGTGGATACTTACTTACTATGTGCATCGTGTCAATATGTCAGAATTTTCATATCAAATTCCATTGTTCTTTCCAAGAAACGTCTGAGGAAAGTACTAAGAAACCGCAAAAGCATTACCATGGTTACACATCATATTACTTAAAAACACTGTGCATATGGCACTTGCACACCACATTTTGCACATTATGACATGCATTACATGTAAAGTGTGATTAGGGTCAGTCAATTGATTAATTCACATTATGACTGTTATGCTGTGAGTGCTGCTGACAGACTGTCTAAATGTTTTGAAGCTTTAACACTGTGAAAAGGTCAATGGTTCATCACATTTGTTTGAAGAATCTATAGACATGACAAATGCGATGTGTGCTCGTTGATTTCAGATGCTTATTTGATTTTCTTTATAATATGTATTGTCTAAATTTCAATTTGAAACTGCTGTAATATTTAAGATCAGGTGTTATTAAATAAAATGATTGCGTAGGCTAATCTCCAATTGGGTTTTCCCAAAGGTTGGTTATTTTATCAGTGTCTCAAGTATGTTGATGGGTTTCCATACTGTATACTTCAGATTAACTACCCACAAAAGTGCATGTGCATATGAACGTGCACACCATCATGCATAGCCATGATGACTCAGGGGGAGTTGGATGGTGTTGGTCGTAATTTGAGGAGGGATGACATAACATCGCTTAAAAGATTTTGAGATGCAGATTAGAGATGAAGCAGTCATCACCATCACATTTAGTCTACATGGGCTCATCACTCTGCAGTGTTATGGGGCCTTTTAAAAGTGCTGCTGCTCTTTTTAAGTATCACTTATGGACGCTATCCAAGGAAACACTGATGAAAACCACTGGATCAGTAACTGTACACAAAGTGCTGTCAGCACATCATGTGGAAAAAAAAGGCACAATTTCAAACATGATTTACAATGTAAAAGAGTTTCAAACACTTTGGTAATGTACTGTAACACCAATGCCTGTAAACAATAACTATTTGATGAATATGCAATGTTTTGCTGCATAGTGTCATTGTAATGTCCATTTTCAGGGAATAATATACTTTGAGTATTTTCTCAAATTTAAGCACAACATAGTGGCACAGTAAAGCTGTAATTACACCCTGAAATATACAGTATTTTGGCCGCAACTAATATTTTTCCTGGCAATTAATTGAGTTTTTTTAATTCATTCATTCATCATTTAGCCTACTGTACAACATCTCAGCCACATGAGTTTCCAGAGCCCAAAGTGATGTGTTAAAATTGCTAATCTGACAGTCAAAAAACTGTATAAATTTACAATATTAAAGACAGAAAAGCAACCAAATATTTGAGTTGGAGCAATTTTTACCAGCAAATGTGTCTATTTGTTCTTCAGAAGAAAAAAAAAAAATCCAAATCTTGACATTTTGACAAGTCACTGTAGGAAACTTACTGGGACACTTGAATAGAACAGATCCATTGTTAATGTTATTATTAACACCAATGCTTTTCCTAATATGACAGTCTAAATGTCTGCTGTGAAAAGGACCTATTGTGTTAAAGGGATAAAGGATGCTTTCCTTGGCCTGAACACCTCAACTCATCTCACTCAAACCTTGCCTGGCCCCTTGGCCTACATTGTATGTCCTGTTTATACCATTGTATCTATCTATGTAGGCTTATCTGCTCTAGTGTATGCTGCTTGAAGGAAGAGCAAATAAAGGGGACAGTTGCATATCAGTGTATGTAAGTATAGAAAGTGAAAACAAATCCTGACCTCAGACAAAATGCATTAGTAAAGTAGTAGTTTTTGGATGTTTGTCACTTTAACATCATAGTCTGTTCTGTTTGAACTTTTGGAGGCTTAGAATATGTTGAACTAACTTATATTTGCTTTTATCATAATAGAATTCATGCTGTGATACCATCACATGTACCATCTTGGTATGCTGTTGATGGGACCATACTGCCCTGAAGCTGTCTTTTCTCTGAACTCACAGTGACCCTTAACTCAAACTCATGATCAGACTCAGTGGAAAATCTATCATGTGCAATAAAATGACTAAATAATAGGATTATATATTAGAACAGAAATGTACTGAGACTCTGCTTATAAATGTGTTTGACTCACCGTCATAAAACTCATCAGTGACTAGAGCACCTGACTCCCAAACTTTAAGCTTAATTCTTCTCCCAGTGCTGCAGTAAATTTACCATGCACAAAGAATAAGAAATACTGACATAGTAATGCATTCTCTATGGAAGAAATCTGTTTGTCTTTCATAGTTACTTCCACGGTTGAACACAATATTGGCTCATCATTTAGTGGGACACAAAACAAGTCTGCCTGTAATGTATAGCCAAATCATAGCTGCATAAATGTGTGAACATGAAGTTATTATGAAGACATGGCACTTGAATGGCCTTTGGCATTGCATGCAATTCATTTGTACATTCAGATATGCACTTTGTTTGTATTTCACTTTTCACAATGAAAAAGAGATGCTTTGGAAAACAAAAGAAAAATCAAAAATAAGACAAAATCATATATTAAAAGCTGCATGGAAGAATGGGGAAAGGGAATAAATCTGGAAAGTCAAGTCTCAGGAAAGGGATACCCAGGTCTTTCTTAAGAGACATGAATTAATATTGTGACAGTTTTGGCTTGAGCCCAGAGAGAAGTCCATGAAATGCCTTGATGTTAACATTACAGTAATTGTCAAAGTCATTTAGTGTTGTTACTATTTAAGTTTTTTGATATAGTCCTTGTGGTATTTTTGATGATAATTTTGCCACTACATTCACCTAATTCCCCTGTTTCGGACATTTTGGACAGCAAATCATGATTTTATTCATTTTAAAAGCAGACTTAATCGGTGTGGCAAGTGCTTTAGTTTCCCTGCTATCCTGTTTAGACCCTTCTTATTAGCAGGCTATTGGTAGAGCTGAAACAATTAGCCAATTAATCGATAAATCTATCAACATAAAATCAATTGGCAACAATTTGGATAACTGATTCATCATTTTAAAAGTAATTTTTCAAGAAAGAATGTCAAATATTCCTCAGTTTCAGCTTCTAAAATATGAGGACTTGCTGCTCCTGTCCTTATTATATCATTGTAAATTAAATATCTTTGGGCTTTAGACTGTCAAACAAAACAAGCAAGTTAGTGATGTCACCTTGGGCTCTGAGAGATTGTGACATTTTTCACTATTTTGTCACGTGTTGTACACTAAAAGATAAACTGATTAATCAAAAAAACAAACCCTAAGAAAACAATAGATCAATCAATAATGAAAATAATCATTAGTTGCAGAATTTATATGTAGGGGAACCTTCGAACAGGCTTTATCTCAACACCAAAGTAACAAAGAGTAGTATGCATTTTTTTCATTATGTTGCCATCTTTATGAGGCATAGATGTTAACATATTGGACTCATTCACAGTATCACTTCAAAATCATGGCATAGTCTGGTTTTGCACTGTGACATCCTTACTCAGCACTCCCTTCCCCTCCTGACAGCATGTAGAGTTGGTTAAATATTTTAACACAGATACAGCAGCAGATTCCTCTAGCATAAAGGAAAGGTTTACCCAATAACTGCCTCTTTGGTAAACTATTCTTAGCAGATTATGGACCTGATTGCTTCCCAACTCCAGGCTGGAATCACACTTCTGCTGGTTTTCTCTCATACAGGATAGTTATTTCAACCACTGTACCAATCATTTGTACAATACACCGGTACTGATGTGGTGCCATAATTTACTTTAAAAAATGTTCTAGATATTCCAATTTTATCCATTTTAATACATAAAATATACAAATATTTAATTATAAAAATACATATGATTATATTTTTATTACAAAGTATTATTTTGGTGCTACATTCTAATCTAAGGCACCTTTTTAACGGGCATAAACGTTGTAACTAATGGCTTCTTAGTGGTTAATAATTAATTTACTAATGCTTTGTAGATAAGTTATAAAACATTAGTAAGATCAACTTTCAGGTTGCCATTTTTCACTGTTTTCTTACATTTTTTAAACGATTAACCGATCCAGAAAATAATCGGGAGATTAATCGAAAATGAAAATAATTGTTAGTTGCAGCCGTATTATATTACAACATGCACAAAAACTAGTTCTCATAGAGGAAAAAAGACATTACAGTGGTAGTGATGACGATTCACTGATGATTCATCTATATTCATCTTGGTTCAGCTGAATACACCATCATGCAAAGCCAACCACAACTCACAATGCCTACTAATACTGTATTAACCTACAAACCATCCACAGCAGCCAGATACTGTTCTGAAGGGCTAGACTAGATATGAATTTGCTTTGAGCCCAAGTCAATCTGATTACTGTCATATTCCATTTTCAGACTGCACTGGGGAATAATCCCCTGGCTAGTCAAATGAACATAACACACCCACAGACAGGCAACATGGGCAATACGGGGCCATCCACCTGATGTTGCCTCAACTGTCTAACCTATTTTGACTTCCATTTCTATTTTTAAATCTCTGTTCTGTGGATACTTAACTGATTTTAGGGTTAGGATAAAGGTTAGTTTCACTGTTCTTACTCAGCACTCCCCTCTTTTCACACGCCAGGTTGTGTGAATAGCTTTAATATTTAAACACAGGACGTTATAGTAGGAGATATCTTTTGTTAAAAGAAAGGATTTAAAGCAACATAGCAGGTAATGTACTATTTAACAGACTTCAAACTGAGCTTGATCAACCTTAGAAGCTTCATACTCACTGCAATATTGTACTTTGCAGTCTTCATCTCACAGATACTATGGTTCTTATAAGAAATACAAATTGACAGCAATATACAGTATTTTAATAGACCGTTTCTTCCTCTAAAGTTTAGAAATATCCTAATGGTTGCTAACCATTTAGCAACTAATACATGTTGCTTTTGCAGCAGAGGTTGTACTTCTATAGGTAAAAGTGAAGAAATCCTCATACAGTATAAAAGAAAACAATGAAGAATTCAGTGCTTACAGAAGACAAGATGATAAACTAAGAACTCTAGACTGATTTCAAATCCCTTTACAGCAAACATAACAACAAAGTCTGGATCAAAAGACAATGACTGTGTGAATTACTGATTGCGCTGATTTAGAAAAAATGCCCTATTCTTAACTTAGCAACTTAGCTTAGAAGACAGGCTGGCATTATAGTACTCAACACAGTTCACACAACGCCAATCACCACAGACGGCATCTCTCCAAAAGCAAGAGTCAACAACAATGCAGGACTTTAGAAATAATAAACTGTATCAAAAAGGAGAAACATGTTAGAGTACTAGTACCTTACACAACACTCCCGGTAGCTGTCAAAACAGACGAGGACACCCAATGGCTACAGCATGCAGTACTTGCTCCTCCGACAAGAAATGGCACCATCTGACATAACGGAAGTCCAATTTATATGGACTGAGACAAATGAAATTCCTACTGTCATGCCAGAAAGGGTTTAAAGAACTGGATCTCGCAAAAGCCGTTTACGGCATTCCTCTAGCGAGCAGGTCAAGCAGATAACGCATCCATCACTGTCATCCCTTGAGGTATATAATAATTTACCTTAAAATGGAAAGTTGTGCCAAATAATGCATTCACTACCTAAATGATTTTCAGAAATCATGTAGGGGATTGAATGTTGAAATATTATGATTTACACACTGGATTTGAACTGTCATCACCCCTACAATATATACATAGTGAACAAAGCAGGATGCTTATACTATAGGGACAAACAACATACAAGTGGTATACTTGTGTACACCGTATGAATTAACAGATGCCTGTTATCATCTGCCAGAGCTAAATGGTATTTGTTTTGTGGCACACGAATGGCCAAAAAAAAATTACATCTGAAAGAGTCAACAGCAATTTGTCCTTCCAGTTTTGCTGAAACAAGCAGTCCAACAACAAGGATTTACTGGTCCAAAACATGCTGCTAACTCACCAAGCACAATGGGTCAAATCAATAAAAGAAATAAGAAACATAATTGTGGGTGAGGTGATTATTTAAAGCTGCATTCATTGTTTTGTTGTCCTTTGGTCACTGGGAACAAGCTCTTAACACAAGGTTGAAATATCCTTTAAAACTGACACAGTAAATGTGTTAGCAAACCATATACTTACACATCTTTCAGGCGCACAGCAACATTAGCGTTCATTTAAATCTCCACTATGTTCACCAGGTCGTCGCTAACTTTGTCTGTCTGCCTTTTGGTGCTGGGCAGGTAGCGTACAGTGGGTTTATCAGAGCTTTTTCACTGAAAACTGGTGCGGGCTGACATATATATCGCCATGTTAAGTTGGTATGGCTAACGTGATAGCAAACAGTTGCCTACTTACAGATCCAGCCGACACTGAGGAACATTAGAATTAATTCTGAGTCATGTTTGTGGCCACCTGAAAAATGTAAGTCCAATATTCACTCTCCCTTTTGCCCTGTTTTAGTCTCCATTAACACAAAAAAACTGGGTCTTTATCTGCTAGATATTTGACTTTCCTCAGCAGCTAGTTGCTACTTAAATTATAGTTTTCAAACAATAAGTACAATGAAAATACACTGCATTAGTTGCCATAACCAAACACTGTTCATCAGTGTGATCCAACAGGCCTACAGGAATGTTCTGTTTGAGACTGTTTGTGTTTATGCAAGTCGGCAAAAGTTAGTCAGACTGATGCCAGCACTGCCCTAATGTCAATGAGCAACTTAGGTTTAATCAGTCTGGGGTCTGCTTGTGAGGTAAGTTGGTTTAAAAGTGTCCTCACCTCGGCTGGAGTCGAGAAGCACTCTCCTGCTTGTTCGTGGATTATGTTTGTCTGCTTCTTAGTTGAGACCAAGAATGACTTCTAATCCATCTGCCTCAGGTCAAAATACCAACCCAGTGTATGAACAAAGCTCTATTAATGCTGGAAATAGTGCAGAAAAGTGCAATTGTCTATGTTCGCATCTGCTCCATGGTTTGCATGTGACTTGAATTTTCAATTTACGTAGTATTTTTAAAGTACATTACAGTTCTCCAACAATTAACACATTGTAAATTCACTGTGCTAGTTGCCATAACCAAACACTGTTTATCAGTGTGATCCAACAGACCTACAGGGATGTTCTGTTTGCGTTTATGCAATCGAGTCAGAAAAAAAGTTTGTCAGACTGATGCCAGCACTGCCCTAATGTCAATGAGCAACTTAAGTTTAATCAGTCTGGAATCTGGTTGTTATGTAAGTTGGTTTTAAAGTGTCCTCACTTCGGTTGGAGTCTAGCAGCACTCTCCTGCTTGTTTTTTGGATTATGGTTGTCTGCTTCTTAGTCCAGGCCAAAAATGACTTCTAATCCATCTGCCTCAAGTCAAAACACCAACCCAGTGTATGAACAGAGCTTTACTAATACTGGAAATAGTGCAGGAAAGTGCATCAAAATCTAAGTTCACATCTGCTCTATGGTTTGCATGTGACGTGAATTATTAATTTACATATTTGTAAAGTGAAGTGCATTATAGTTCTTAAACAATAAATACAATGAAAATCCATCATATTAGTTGTCATAACCAAAAACTGTTTTTCAGTGCGATCCAAAAGACCTACTGGGACGTTCTGGTTGAGACTGTTTGTGTTTTTACAGATCATCACAGTTTATGTAATGTGTCCAATCTCGATTTCGTGTTCTCCTTTACAGTAAGTTTAACCACGTTGACCTTCATTAGAAGTAATTTTGAAAGCAATAACTTTCAGTACAGCTGAAATCCAACTTAATGCTTCATGTAACAACCAATTACATGAATGAGATTGTCCACTGATGGTAGATGAGCAGTAACACATGGAGGGGAATATATCCATGGAATTATATGACCGTGTACAGTAATGCAACAAGACTTGATGGCAAGTAGATACAGAAATTGACATAACACCTTCACCTCTGCTCAACTGGCTCTGAGCATCACAAAGGAGCACTTAGAGATTAATGTCATGTTCCAAAATCTAATCAAATTGTGACAAATTTGTAGAGCAATATTAATATGACAGCTCCAACCAAATGGTAGTGAAACATCATTGCTACATATGAATCACAGGCTACTGCCTGACTATACCAGGTTCATTACTGTGACAATTGAGCTCACATTCTGATCCCTTTTTAAATGATTTAACTTTATTCTGGTCCTTTTTATTTTATCCTCTTGCTTCATTTTGCTCCATCAATGTGTGCTATCGAACGGCTCTTCTTTTGCAATCCAATCCATAAACTATTAACTTGTGGGCAGTCACTAGCATCTAGCACTACATCTGTGCTGACCCTATAACAATAGTGTGACAAATGCCTTCCCAGCAAGGGTGATGTGTGTTAAATCAGGCCAGTGTAACACCCTGAGGCAGTTGCTGGTCTACAGACCCTGTGCCTCAGTCTGGAGGCCCTGCCAGCCCACTGTAGGCTAGCATCCTCTTGTCACATCACTGCAGCATCCTTTCAAAACACGGCCAGTAACGTGTGATGACCTGTCAAGCAGAAAAATGCACATACTGCAAACCATACATGCGTAATTATGCACAGAAGCCAATGCGCATCTGGCTTTATACCTGAGGCACAAGCACCAACAGCTGGAAGCTTCACTGCACAACAAATACGGCTACCAGCCGCAGAAACACACACACGCACACACACATACGCGATGCTCGATGCAGCGTGAGCAGCATCCGTCGTGTGAAAGATGGCCCTGCTTGGCGAGGAAAATCCCCAAGCGGACACGAGCCCCATCCTCGTCATCCTCGAAGGGCTTGCTAGTCTAGGCCTGCCGCTTCCGACATGCAGGCTAAGCCAATGCTACACGCTCAAGGTTCCCGTTTTCATGTTATCGTAGGCTACACGATGATGGCATGTATTGCTGCAATGTTAGCTTTCTGATTCAAAGCGTCAGTGAAATAAAAAAAAAAAACGAGTCCAGTATGTAGCCTATCTTGCTGCTGAGATGATCCACCTGACTCAGACCAGCAGGCCCGCTAGTCCCAGTAACTCCCAGTCCAGACGATGTTAAACCTAACTACGGCGGTATTTACAAACCGCTTCCCTTGCCTTACCTCGTAATCGCTTCTCATCTTGCGCGGAGTCCTAATCTGTGTGAAACCGTGTCCATGACATGCTCCTTTTATTTATTTATTTTTTTTGTGAAAATTTTCACCCCCTCCGCTACGATCTCAGCATCAGCAGCAGCCCGTACAATGAAGCAGTGATGGCCGGTGGTGATGATGATGCTGGGAGCCCCGCCCTCCTCTCCATGCAGCCAGAATGAGCTCACTGGTTTCCAGCTCAGCTCCAGCTCCAGTGCCGCCGCAGTCCACCAGCACACAGCACAGACCCATTCACACGCCGGATCACACGAAACGCTCATTTAACTGTCCATAATGTTCCTATAACAGTCCGTATAACGGTTGTTATAAGTTCTGAACATGTTAAGGGGAAAACGTTTTAATTGCAACGTTTAGCTACATGAAAAAACATACATTTTTAATTATACTTATTATCCTTTGAAGAACATCCCTGCAACATTAGGCTATATTAACGTTTATTTTCGATAGATAGATAGATAGATAGATAGATAGATAGATAGATAGATAGATAGATAGATAGATAGATAGATAGATAGATAGATAGATAGATAGATAGATAGATGTATTCATGGAAAAGGAAAGGGGGAAGACCAAGAGTTTAAAGAAAAGGCAAAAACTCAGTCTAGATTTATCGATACATAATTAAATGAAGTGGATAAAAACAAGAAAACGTAAACTCTTCAAGAAGAGTGTATTCTATTGGTTCCCATTACAGAATAATTCTCGTTTTTGCCTTGTAAGATTATAACCCCAATATTCCCACTTTAACAACTCAAATGACATTTTTTTGTGTGTTTTCAAATGCTATTTGTTCAACCTGAGTAGTCCAGTCACTAACAATAGGGGCAAGAGGTGTTTTTAATATATTGGCAAGAAGTTAACTCCCCACCATCAATACTGTTTGACTCCACCTTGCATCAGCAGGAGGCTCATCCCTAAGTGGAGATGTAGTTTTGGAAGTGGAGTGATGTAGTTGTATAATGTCGTACAGTGTATCTTGTAATGCAAACCATATGGTGCAGACCATTTGTTGTACTTACTTTTTGATTTACTATGCTTACACTCTAAGCCTTGTACAACATGCGTACAATACTATATGTATACTATGGTCATGCTAATTAAGCAAATTTGAAAATGTGTTTACACCAGTTAAGGATTCTCACTGTTAACATTCTGAAAATGTTCCACGGAGAACTGCAGCTCATACTGAATATTAATAAACAAATCTCTGACATTGCCCAGTTACTGAAGCACAATGGGTAGGAAATTAGCCATTACATTCAAATGCAATGATAGTCATGAGGAGCACAAAATGGGGCTAGAATAGCATTATAGTTTTTGCATATTGTATATTTAGTGACAACACATGGTCACAATATTGAATGTTTGTTGCTGTGAGCAAACCAAATACAGAACAATTTTTAATGAATAACTTTCAGCATCAACCTCAAATCACCTCAGATACTTCTGTGGAGTAGCAATATTTTCCTCTTGCAACATGATTTGCAACATAATTACATAATTAAAGTTTAATTGAATTGATATGAACATGCAGTATGTCCTTGGTTCAACAAGTTAATCTGGAAAAATGACTAATTGTTAATATGTGCTTCATATACTGAACAATGCCATGTGTTGCAGTGAGCTGTATGGATGATGCAGTAAAAATTGAGTGAGAGGTGTCACCTAACGGTCGGTCCCAGAATTGTGAGTGATTGCTAGATCCGTTCAGTGGCTGAAGTCAGATTTCTCCGGACAGGAGAACCAAAAAGAACGAAAACAAGAAATAGTTTAATACACGTCTAGAGAATATTCAGATCAAACTTAACGATGCAGGCGTCTTTGATTCCTGTCAGTTTGTTTGAAACACTTCAGAAGTGTTGTCTGACTTAAAAGCCCAAGTAAGGCAGACAACACACTGATGATGTTTGAATAAAATAGGTAACATACTATAAATGCTTTGGATTCAGTATTGGATGTGATTAAACTTCACTATAGATCTCATCTACCTGTTGTAGCTGAAACTGATGGGGCGCACACGCGGTGCTATTTATCTTGAATCCGGGCAAAAACTCTGTAAATGCTGACGCTGGAAAGACCGTAGAGGTTGGAAAACAAGTCATGTGTTTTGTAACCATATCCCTCCCTATGTGTCTACTTGCAAATAAATAACAAGACAATTATTGGTTTGATATTACTGTTTTTCTGTGGTGTCGGATGTATTAAGTCGATTTGCACCGCCCCTCGTGCACTGTCAGCTTCTTCTCTTCTCAATGACACCCTCCCCCAGGCCCGCCAATACACACATCCACGTATCTGCAACTTAAATAGTGACTGTCTCAGCCAACACCATTCTCAGTAACAGGACTACCATAGCTGCTATCACATCCACATTTTGCTTACTTCACATTCGCGTGCAGTCTGTGCCAACAGACAGTGTGTGAGGTTTTGAGGCAGAGCAGGGGTTTCTGGCACAACTTCACCTACTTCCAAGGTGCATGGAGAAGGAAAAAAGTCTGAAGAGGTCAAAACTCCAGCGACACTTGTAGCAGCTATATAGAACAACTTTGTGTGAGGTTTGTGGGTTGTATGTGGATACAGAAGAAAGTTGCCCCTTTCTTCTATTTTTTTTTTTTTGGAAACGGTTAAGTGATTTGAAGGGGGGGACAAGATGGCCATGAACGGAAAGAATGGTCCCTACACAGTGTCTGTGCCAAAGGGATACCAACAGACGCCTAAAGAGTTGGAGGAACGGGGCCACTGGGGGACCAAAGCCGAGTTCATCCTGACTGTGATGGAGCGATCATCGGACCTGGGAATGTATGGAGGTTCCCCTACCTGTGCTACAGAAACGGCGGAGGTGAGTGATTTTACACAGCAACTGTTGCTCTGTTTGTCAAGCGCATGTTTCCGGAATTGTCATCTGGAAAAGTGAAATCTGCGACGGTTATTGGAGATTTTTCCCCCTAGTGTATTATCTTTTCTCTCGGTGCATTAAGAAGCAAAGATCCTCTCTCTTATTTTGCAGGTGTGTTCTTCATCCCGTACATCTTGTTCATGTTTACATGCGGAGTCCCCTTATTCTTCCTTGAGACTGCCTCGGGACAATACACCAACCAGGGGGGGGTCACGTGCTGGAGAAAGATTTGTCCACTTTTCCAAGGTCAATAAAATGGCGTATTTCCCTTATCATTTCCTTTAAAAACATGAATGATAATGTATTTAATGCGTCGTTATATTTGTCAACTGGCTTGTCATATTGCTCACCGGACACTTTGGATGTAAACGGTGCACGTAATTACGCACATTACGCTTTGACCATATCTCCGTTTGTCAACCGAGTGGTTTGGAGCAGATAATTCGTGTTCTGTTTTTAATCACAGCATAATGTTAATTTTCTGAATAACTTAAATTTTTTGCACAGGACACTCTTTACCCCACAGCCAGTGTCAAGTAGCCTATATCAACAGAATATTAGCCTATGCGTGTGCTCACTTATCTTGTTGTTCTTTTTCCTTGTTTTTCAGGCATGGACTATGCCCGTCACTTAATCATCGCATTCAGTGCCACTTCCTACATTATCATCATTGCATGGGCGTTCTTTTACCTATTCTCATCCTTCAGTTGGGATTTGCCTTGGGCCACATGTGGACACTACTGGAACACAGGTGGCTGCAGCTTTTGTCGAGGGCTTCAGAAGCTAGGTGTAAAGTATCATGACTGTATTCATCATGTATTTATGTATTTCATAACAATAAAGATAATGTGCATGTTATTATCTCTGAGGGATGCAACAAGGCATGTTTTAAGTTGACCTTTATTATTTGAAAATGAACATTTCTACATTCCCAGTGTTTTATTTTCTTATACTAGACTCATGCTTGGACTTCAACCATCCAAATCTGAGCCTCAGCATGACATCCAGACTGAACACCACTCTTCCTGTTGTGAAGTTCTGGCAGTAAGCATAACTCACACAAGTTTAACGGAATGCTACTTTTTCTTTCAACCTCTGCCCTTTTCTTTCTCCCTCTCCCTTCTCTCTCTCTTTCTCATCCCTCCTTGTCACTCCACATCCTCTCTTCCTCACCTCCACTTCGACTCACACTTTTTTTTAGTCCACCTCTGATTTTCTATCATCTATCCCCTCATCCTCACACTCAGTTTCCCTCCCTTTCACCTGTCATTCATTTTTGCTCTCCCTCTCACCCCCAACAATACTCCCCTTCTCTGTCCAGGCGTCGGGTTTTGAAAATCTCTGGTGGTATTGAGGAGGTGGGCAGCTTGAGGTGGGAACTGGTCTTGTGTCTCATCCTGACCTGGGTCATTTGCTACTTTTGCGTTTGGAAGGGCATCAAGTCAACAGGAAAGGTTAGTTGCTTAAAGACTGAAGAACATCCATAAATGTTTCACACATTTTCTCCCCAAAGTGCTAGTCCAAATGAACTTTTTATTAGTCAGGTATGTTTTCAGCACTTAGTTATATGTATTTAACTTATTTAAGCTATCACTTGATTAAATCCGACATCTACACATCACAATACTAGTTATACTGTAGAAATCAATTGCAATACTTCTGTTAATGTATTTAGCAACATTGTTTTTTAAACTTAACCCGCATTTAAGTTCACATTAACTCAACTAGACCCTTTCCCCTAAAAGAAGTGAATTTCCTAGTGCAAAAACCAGGCCATTATCCCCCACTGGCTTCCCACCCATTAACAGTTGTGTTGGTTGCAATGCCTGGCATAGCTGGAGCCAGACCTGGGGGGGACCTCAACTTGAGCCATGGGACCCAGTTGGGCACAGCCCGAAAGAACTACATGGAGCTGCCGCCCTGTGGGCCAACCGCTCGCAGGGAAGGAACCAGAGCTAGTGCACAAGGTGGAGCGGTACCGACTAGATATAGCTGGACTCACCGCTATGCATTGTACTGGATCTGGAATCAAACTCCTGGAGAGGGGCTGGACTCTCTCCTTTTCTGGAATTGCTGGAAGGGTACTGTGGGAGTATGGGATACCGGGGCTGTTGAGACATAATTCATAAAAAGTTTCTCGTACCAGAGGACTAGTGGAGCTAGATAAATAGGTGAGCTAGATGATGGCTCACTACTGAGTGGGCCATGGCAATAAGATGATGCTGCCTATCAAGCTAGTTGGGCCAGCCACTGCAATTTAGCCTGAGCAGATACAATGCAGATATGAGGCCAGGTCAAGCTCATACCCTCATGCCAATACTGCATGTTGCTGCAGCTCCCTCCATCACCCCTACCTCCTACTTGTGTGTTGTAGCTTTTTCACATTATTGATATCTAATGTCCACGTGCATTTACAGATATGTCTGAACACTGCATAAGAATAAAGATTTTTTAAGAGCTCCCTAAAGAGCAGTGTCTTTCCTGCTAAATATAACTTTTTGCAATAAATGGCCAGTTCCTTGACGTAAGTGTCTCTGAATGAATGAATTCATTTTCCATCAATTTCAAATTTCATCGCTTCATTGTCAAAATGTACATAGCTCCAATGGTTTGGGAGCAACGCCCTTCCATGCACACACAGACAAACACACAGGGCCAACTCCAAAAAGTGATTAAAACACTTCCAGTTTGAGCTGATGTCATCTGGGGCACACTTCACAGTTAGTTAGTGGTCCATAAAAAGACTGTTTGGGAAAGATTCTGCAATTCATGTTTGTTGTTAATCATATTCCAGTTTGACCCTGCAGTATAGAGGAGTTGTCACAACCAGTAAAACGAATTGTCAAATTTAATATATTTACACAAAACAACAATGCATTGTAGGTAATCCTAATATAGTATGTACGTTAGCAGACAGTTAATAACTTGACAATATGGGATATGAGCATCGGAACTGCTTGCTAACCATATTCCTGTGATCAGCAGTGCATTACGAATGGGACAATATGAGCTATAGGTTTTGGCCAGAGGCTGCAGGATCAGATCCGATATTTGATTTGTAAAACAGCCACTTAATGCGATAGCTGTCCAGAGTGCTGATCCTGCAACTCTCAGCACTACAGAAACCGTCTGAGTAATTTACCATCGTCCACACTTGGGATGGCTAACAGAAAGGTTTAACTATTAAGGATTTGCTCTTATTGCTACTATTATCAGGCGGCCATTATATCCACCTATTTGCTGTAGTTTATAGTGTAACTGTGTTTCAGTCCCAGACTGAGAGTTAGTCCAGCCTCTTGTTTGCTGTTTTCTTCACAGCTGAGTGTTTTAGATTTAGGCTGTGTTCACTTTAAGTTACAGCAGTTATTGTGGCAGTAGTCACTGTTGTTTTTTATCTAATCGATGGGTGAAAATAGTATTTGAGATTTAATTGAAAAGCCCCCAAAGTTTATTTTAGGGTTAAAAGTTATTATGACTTGATTTTGGGTTGTGGTTAGAGTAAAGGCTAAGGTTTTGTAGTTTTGAAGGTGAGGCCTTTTGAAAAGAACATAGTCAACACAGACTCCTTACAAGGATAGCGAGACAAGTTTAGTTAAGGTTAGGATTAGATTAGGCTTCCTCTGGCTTTATAAACTAATCAATTAATTGAAAAAATAACCAACACATTAATCAATAATGAAAATAATCATTATTTGCAGCCCTACACTCCAGATATTGCTGATCTGTTACACCATAGAGCGGTGCAAGCTGGCTCTTATTTACTCTGTTTCCTCTTTCCTTCCAGGCAGCCTTCTTCACAGCCACCTTCCCCTTCGTTATGCTGCTGGTTTTGCTCATACGTGGTGTTACGCTACCAGGGGCACTGGATGGTATCATTTACTACCTCTACCCTGATATCTCTTGCCTTTCAGATCCCCAGGTAAGAGCTCATATACAATCTTTGTAACAGAACGGCTAAATTGTTTCCTCTACACAGAGACATACACACGTATTTGTTTGACCTTTTCAGGTGTGGATGGATGCTGGCACTCAGATCTTCTTCTCTTATGCCATCGGCCTTGGGTTCCTGACCTCTCTTGGGAGTTACAACACTTACAACAACGACTGTTACAGGTGCAGCACTGATCTGTCAAAACTATGCTACTGGAAGCTAGTAAAATGAGCATCCACTTCTGCAACACTTGTATCCATCAATTCACTCCTCAGCTGCCTACACATTTTTAGAACTGTATTCATTTTTCTTTCAGGGACTGTTTCTACTTGTGTTTACTGAACAGTGCCACCAGCATTGTGGCAGGCTTCGCCATTTTCTCTGTTTTGGGTTTCATGACTTACGAGCAAGGAGTGGACATTTCTGAAGTAGCCGAATGAGGCAAGTACTGACTCATTTAAGTTCAACTTTATAGCGAACATTAGAGTGACCAACTGTTTTAATACATTTCCTGTGAGGCTTTTTGAGGGAGCTGGTAGTATAAATTGTTAGATACTGGACCCTGCACAGACACTATGCTTCACCCTGAATGAAATCATGTGATTTCTTTATCCTTATCCCCTTATCATTCCAACATAAGAAGCTTTCTGGCACCTGATACCTTCTTCTGTCATCTTTTTTTGGGGAGGAATGCAGAGCTGCTAAAGACAAAAAAAAGATTAATAAGAGTCAGTTTTGACATTAATCATGACCAACATTTTGGGAATCATAAAGTAATCTGAGTTGTGTTGACTTTTTAGCCAACCACTCAGATCTACAACTGCATCCACAGGTCTCAGAAGCTGTTACTCATGTTTCTCACCCAGACATTTGCTGCTGAACTGCATTGCAGACCACAAGTCAAAGCGTCAACCGCCACTGATTCACATTTTAAACACTAGGGATGTCTAGGGATGTCTAGGGATGTCAATGCCGGTCTTTTAGTCAGTTCACCACATTGGTCCAGACTTATGCCACATTCAAGTCATGCCGTTTAAAGCTGCCAAGTGGGAAAAAATGCTCACCTCAGCCTCTGACTTGTAATTCCCAGTCGGAGATATCGGAAATTTCTGACAGCGACAATATCTCAGTCAAACACTGATTTACAGTGCATTTCAGCTGCTGCACATGCTACTGCTGGGCAGTAAATGAGTTTTGAAAGCCAGAAATATCAGCACTAGACAAAGTAGGCCTAATTGTTCAGCAACACTGAAAAAAACCCTGCAGATATGGTATGTTATGGTGACTGCATGACTGAGGTTTTAAAGTGGAAAATGTTACCAAAAGTCAAATTTACAATGGCCTAGAAGCTGGTTAGAACTAGTGATGCTGCAGCTCTTGGCATTCCCAGTTCTGTTGTGTGCACACTTTTCTTTAGTCACTAGTGTCTTCAGTCTTTGCAGGTGTTTTTTTTAAATCCATGGTTCAAATGTGGCATTAAAATGATACATTTATTGCATATTCTTCCTCCATTTGCTTGTATTTTCTCAAGTTGTTTTGTGTTGGGCTCTCTCTGCCACTGTGCACATTCCGTAAATTCAGATTTAATCACTCACAAGCTTATGGAAGTCACACATTTAAAAGAGAAAAAATCCCCAACACAGAACAGTGAGAATCAGATACACACAAGTGACATTTTCATCTGTTGTCTGTAATTTATGTTTGTATTATATCTGGTAACATTCTGTGTGTGTGTGTGTGCGGGTGTGTGCGTGTGTGTCTGTGTGTAGGTCCAGGGTTGGCATTCATTGTCTACCCACGTGCTGTAGCCATGATGCCCATGCCTCAGGTGTGGTCGGTGTGTTTCTTCATCATGATCATTCTGCTTGGATTGGACAGTCAGGTACCAGCCTAAGCTCTCTGAACGAATGAATGATTGAAGAAAGGAATGAATGAATGAAGCCCTGACTCTCTTTCCTCCCACTGGTTCCTTCCAGTTTGTTGGTCTAGAGTGTCTCATGACGTCACTGGTTGATCTGTTCCCGACTTACCTGCGCCGAGGCTGTAGACGTGAGCAGATTCTGCTGGCTATTTGTAGTGTCTGCTGTTTGCTGGGACTCTCCCTGGTCACTGAGGTTCGTACAGTACACTCGTTAGACAGTTAGCCTTCCTCAATGTGTTCGACCATATTATTTATGTAGCACTTAATGTGCTTTAGAAACTTAATTTGATTATACAGGGATATTGACCAAAACAAATTGTAGTACTGTCTTATAAGTTCTTTGCCCCATGGAGGTCATTGGATCACATGAAGATAAGCATGTTTTGCTTGTTAAACTCTACTGGTAAGCCTTCAATACAGCCATATTTATGTCAAAAGCAGAGGCGCTCGAGCTCCTGCACACTAGTTTACAGAAAAAGAAAAATTGGCCTCAAATGCACTCCAACCTCCCTCTGTTGCTCTGCTAGAGGGCTTGCAGGGACACCTGCCAAACCCTCCAAGAGGGTCTTTCTTGCCAGTTTTCTGCTGTTTCGTGTTACGCAAATTAATCTCTCACGCTTTAGAAATCCTAATCTTTAGTACAAAAGCCAAAGACATAATTTAGCTACATGACACATTAATGAAAGGGAGTGGCAGAGCTGCTGCCACTGCCAAATGCACCATTTTGAATAGAGGATTAGATTAGTGGATTAGTGCCTGTCTTTAATGATGGAAGCTAAGAATATCTGTGAGAAAACCTTGTGTTGATAAAGTGTTCGCTGATGTTGACACTGATGTTAATTGCATAACTGGTGTTACATAATAATGATAATGTGATCATGGCTGTTTGTCATTGTTGTAAGGATTTGGGTAGGGTCGTGAACGGGCTTATTATTTTGGTTTTATCGGTATTTATTCAAATAACAGAAATTTTAACTTACTTTGCGGGACCATGGCTAATTATGCTGTAGGATCAGTTCAGTCAGACAACTCACATTTGAAATGTTTATTATAGCAGCAGAACATAGTTAGAGTTTGGCGTCTAGGCTCCTGAAGCAGCTAAATGGAATTCAGCCATCATTCATTTTATCACTTACACCTGCACTTTTCCTACTGTGACATGTCAAAATGTCAGCTGTGAAAAGTATACTATTATTGCCGAGTTCACCCTTTTGTAAGCCGAACAGCGATGGTCCAGACCCGGATAGAATGACATCAGTTCACATTTCAGTCAAGATTTAGCAATGCCTCCACATACATTTTTAAGCAACCATGAGCGAATCTGATTCAGCCTCACCTCCATGCAATGCAACATAATGTAACACTGCAAACATTTTTACTATTATTACATTTTTTAAAGAAGTAATCCCATAGGATTTTTGATGAGTTCTAAAAATCACTTTGGCACACGGTTTGGCACACCACCTTCAGAAGAAAGTCCAGACCTGACTGACATTTATGGTGTTTCAAATCAGAACCCTCAGGGAAATTGACTTGAAAGACATAAAAATAGAGTTGCAATAGAGAGGCCATTCTTTACTTGAAGTATGATTATTGCATTCTTTGATGGTTGCCTGGGAGTCAGCACCTCACAAGAATATGTGGGCACTTTATACCCTAACCCATCACAATATTATGTTACAGGCATGCAAGTCTTTTTTACACAACCACACATCACAGTTTACAAGCACCAAGTGTAGATTGATCTCATTCATCATGCCATTAGGAATTCTGGGCCTCCTGACAACAGTAACATCTTCACTATAATCCCAGGCATGTTTCAGGTCCCTGTCAAGTGTAGGGCCCCTGAGGTCAGACCTTAGAGGTCAGACTCCCCCCTGTTCCTCTAAAATTAAAAACGTTTCACCTCTGACATCTGTGTTCCCTTCTCAGGCAGTTGTCACACCATTTCAGTCCTTCGTTTGTGTGACTCAATGAAGTCATGTGATTTACAGTATGGTCTGAATTAATTAAGGACATAGACTTAACTTCTCAATTAAAGATATGAATTAAGGACTGCCGTGTGACCTTAAGGATTCTCAAGTGACCTCAACCAATCAAAGAATCAGAGATTCTACAACAACAGCCTAATGGGTGGTTTAAGTTCAACTTGACAAGCACAAAGGTAATTAATCGGAGCCATGAAATTCTGTTCTTGAAGTCATTTGCACTTGATATGAATTTCCCTTCACTAGTTATGTGATTTATTGTTGATGTTGTCCTTTTATATTCTGTCATTATTGAACCCTTGCTGCATAACAAATTTCCCCTAGTAGGACAATAAAGATAACCTTGAACCTTGAGAGTAGTCGTAAATGTACAAATTGAAACACATGCAGTATAGCCAAAACTGTATATTTAACCTCAAACACAAGACAGGCACATCTTCTTTTAGAACTTTACCTGTCCTGAGAGACATACAAATGTCATGAAACATTATCTACATTATAAATCATTTAACACGCACATGTTGAAACAGGAGAACATGGGATTTCACTGCATTTTATTGGTTCATTTCCAGGAACAAAGGGGGAGATCTGAGAAAACAAAGAACCATTCTTGGGTCAACGGCCCTTCGATGTGGTGAGACAACTCATGACTGCCACATTTGAAACGCACTTGAAACAACTTTACATACCGTAAAGCTGTGTTATTTCAGTGGCTTCAGTGCTGACGAGGAACACTTAAGGAGACTTAATTTGAATATCAAATGCTATTTAATGAGATAGTAACAAAGCCTGGGATAACATGATGGGTAATCCACCACAGTGGACATCATGATTGTTTTTATTTTTGTCACGCAGGTACATAATCACTGTGTGGTACTCCAGTTTTATGTACAGACTGATTATCTAAAAGGTTTGCATGTTGATTTTTTATTTAGTACCGAAAATATGCCTTAACAGTAAACAGTAACAGTAAAGTATAGTGCTCATGAATTAACATTGTTGTAATTGTGCTAAAGTACGGTGGTGCAGTGGTTAGCACTGTCGCCTCACAGCAAGAGGGTTCTGGGTTCGCACACGCCGGCCGGCTGGGGCCCTTCTGTGTGGAGTTTGCATGTTCTCCCCGTGTCCGCATGGGTTCTCTCCGGGCACTCCGGCTTCCTCCCACCATCCAACGACATGCAAGTTAGGTTAATTGGTGATTCTAAATTGTCTGTAGGTGTGACTGTGAATGTTTGTCTGTCTCTATGTGTCAGCCCTGTGATTGACTGGCGACCAGTCCTGGGTGTACCCCGCCTCTCGCCCAATGTCAGCTGGGATTGGCTCCCACGACTCTCTGAGGATAAAGCGGTATAGAAAATGGATGGATGGATGGATGGACAAACAACTGATAAAGACACTGAGTATCATGCCTTAGCTGCAGGAAAGCATGCAAGGTCAGCAGTAGGCAGCGAAGAGAAAGTGTCTTATCATTTGCTTCAACATATTTTTCTGGGATTAAGTATGTAAAGAAGCATTGCTTTACTGTAACCTACAGGGTCAATTACAAAGTCCATCAATCAGTTAGTTACCTTCAAAAGGATACTTAAAATGCCACCAAAATTGACTCGCAGATTGTTTGGATTCTGGAGAAGAAATGGTGTAAAACCTTGAGGCCGCGGTGACAATAAATTTGTCAGTGTAACCTGCCTTCTACTGCTGTCACATATTATGCAACCACAAAGTCTCCAGTTCAAATCCTGTGAGACTTTTGCTCTCATCATCCTGCCTCTCTCCTCATGTTCTTGTCACTTTCTATCTGTCTCTGTCTGTGAATTCTGTTCACACACATATTGATTTGACACTAGTGCTTTAAAACGTCTACAATGCATGTATCACAAAGAGTCACATTCACTTCCATGTTATGTGCAGCCAGGTATTGTTTGCAGCAATTGTTCTTTCAAAATCATCAAGTTATATCATCTCTTTCTTCCATCTCGTTCTTCTTCTTACTGAGGTTCTTCATCGGTCTAACAGTCAAAATGTGAGCAGGTCTCTGAGCCAGATGCCTGCTATCCAAACAGCAGAGCAGCACTCTCTCACTGGTTTAATATGTATGTAAATCATTATTGAGTATGTTGTCAGAAACATTGAAAAAGAAAATGGTGTTTAGTTTGTGACAAAAAGAATCACCACACTCCCCTTGATCCATCTCAATGGAGCAATAAGCTAATAGCACCCCACCAGGCTCCTCCCTTGCTGTGGGCACCCCGCTCAGTTCATGATGCTAGGTAGGTGGCAAAAATGTGTTTAGCGCCATGTTGCTCAGTCATGACATAGGGGATGTCATCCAGTGCGCACTCCAGCTCCAGTAATTCCACGAAGTGTAACCTTACCAAGCCCACAGTTCCCCTGGGCCTTAGCAAAGCACATTCCAAGTTTACAAGATTGCCTTGCACAGTGCACGGTGGGTGTGAAGATTTAAGAGTGTGGTTATACTAAACGTGAAAAAACGTGACCGCTGGAATAACTCAAAAGATGTCAAATTGAACAAATAATGGAAATAAAAATGTTCAGCCTAGTTGTAATGAACTGAAATGACGTTTGATTTAGTCAGTCATCCGTTATCATACATTATTGCATCTCGATCCTACTAGTGCCTTATCAATATCAACTGGAGGAGAGGAGAGGACAGTCAATTAGAAGGTAGCCTTCACATACTTATGACACATCTGTATAAATGATAAAGACATGCAATTTATTTAGGGTAGGTTCAAGGTGTTGCTAAGCATGGGCCTAGCAGTGTTCGGGGGGGAATCCAACAAGTCGCAAAGTTTGCTTTGATGCAGCTCCACAGTAGGTCAGTTTTTCAGGCTATTTATATGACTCCCTTGTGTCAAATTTTACTGTAACAGATCTGGATGGGTCAGTCCCTGGTGGTCTCCCCCTGCTGGCACATAATGCCTAAAAGGAGTGTGTCCAGCAAATCACACTGGGGATGCTACTGTATATCCATAGAGTCAATTATACTTCACTCTGTTTCCTCTGTTTTACTTACTTGTGTTTTTGAAATTTGAATACTTTTTGTCTGTTTCAGGTATTTGTATCAGCACATTATAAGATTAAGCTGTGCACACATTTCAAATCAATCTGCATAACCATGTAAACCTGCAAACTCTATGCAAACTATGGTCCTTTAAAAACCAATACAACCACTAAGCTTCAGCAAAGGCCGTCAGATTGATAGGAAAACGCTGGAAGGAGAAGAAGAAATTAATAGATCCAGTTGAGAGTCTGTCTGATAAATCCTTCTGGGTAATAAGGACATTTTGATTAGTGAGAAACCATGTAAAATAGTCAATGAAGATGCAAAACATTTTAATAAAAGACACTGTTTATTGACTTGCTTGTTTGTCATCTTGTACAAAGCACACACAGCACAACAGTGTAATAATTTAAACACTATATAAATAAAAATATCATGACATGATTAGGGGGGGAAATGTATTTCTCTGTCAGGTTTGAAGAATGGAGTGACAGGAGTATAGTGCCATTTGAATGGTAACTTGGGATGTTTTTTCCATTATTAGACTGGTTCCAAAATTAAAAATAAAAACTAAATAGAGCCAATACCAACCCATAGATTTACATTGCATCCGGGGTGTATCCGACATTTCTGATAGTTGGCAGCCAAATATTTATGAACATGTTTTCAGTCCTTCCAAAACATTTGCTGAACAACTTGAAAATGTGTTCATGTTGTAGCATTATGTAGCAAAGGTAATAGCCAACTCTGGTGTAATATGTAATATCTGAATGTGGTGCAGAGTCTACAGGTGGGTCCCCAAGTCTGAGTCTGTCACCAAAAGCAGTCATTTTTCATTATTTATCAAAAACTAATACAACTTTTTCTTCACTTAGTTTCAGAAATATGTTAAATGTATCAAAGTGAAACGTCTCCTTTCTCTTTAAGAAAGGTGCATATTAAATTGAAATAAATCTGAATAACCTGCTCTGACACCATTTGGTAAGGTTCGCGTCACACCTCCTGTATGTTTTGGTGTTTTTAGTGTTCACCTGAGAGCAAAAACACAGAAGTATTAGTTTTTGTTATCAGTGGACAAAAAAGATTTGGTGGAGGGCTCACACATTTGGATCTACCAGTAATTTAATTTTAAATAAAATTTTAAAGGACTATAAAATGGGTGTACATTGGCAAACCAAGATTGCACTGTTACAATTTTGTGTTCTTTTAATGGTCATTAGTTAATTCTATTTGCAGCACACGTTTTTATTCAATTCTTAATTTAATTCACTTATTTAATTAAGTGGGGGGTGGTGTGGGGATGCATGATGGAAAACTGGGTTCTGTATCATCTATCCAGCCAGATCCAACACACCAATGTCATCATTTCCTCATAAGCATTTCTTAATCATGTAGGCAAGTAGAGGGAGAGAACACTTATATAAGTATTGAAGAAAGTGTGAGTTGCATCATTAAGGCACTACTGAAGGTATGTGTGTGTGAGTGAGTGTGTTTGCATGTTCCTTAGGTGTGGGTCGAACTTCAGTCCACTTCTGTCAGGCCACAGGGTCTCCTGAACTCTTGTCCTCGCTCGTGAATCCACTTGTTTGACACTGACAAAACAGAGAAAAAAAAAAAAAAAAAAAGATGTGAGGACCAAAACTAGCTGAGCCAGTTAAGTAATACCTGTGTGATAGAATAAAAAAAACACTATGAGCCTTCACTACCAAAAATGTTCCATGTGGTAAAAGCACTCCCCCAGTATAGTTTAGTGTGTGTACTGAATTAAAGGTACTTATAGGTAATCTTGAATCTCTTTGCAGTGGTTTCTTTCATCACCTCAGAACAGGATGATGTGATACCCTCACCATATATTAAATAAAATATGGTGAGGAGGTGCAAGCTGGTTACACACCCTGCCCAATATATCAGCACTTTTCCCATGATTAAGCTGCAGTGTTTGGCAGATTACCTCATTCAAGTCTTAACATTTCTGACTAATATTTTAGGAATGCCTTCTCTTGTCTTGTTCATCCAAAGAGGAGTGTTCTTGTAAATAAAAAAAATAAAAAAGCTTTCACGTGTATCTAAAATTAAACTACCTTTGAATCACACAGCAATATCTTTATCTTTATTAAGTGTACATTTATTGGGACTATTTCTTTGATAGAAAAGAGCTCTACCTAAAACCGATCACAGAAAGTCTGTGATTTCTCCAGGAGACCCCATTTCCGGGATTAACAGGTATTTTGTTTCTGCAGATGATTTGTTTCATATTTCAATGCTGTGAGCATCACAAATAACCATCCATTCACTTTCATTACTGAGGTGGTGGTGGAATCTCAGGGGCTGATATCTCAAAACCGTCATAAATAAAACCAAAACTGCAGGTCTACTTGGCTAGATACCACTAAGAGTACACAAAGGGTATTTTGTGAATTGGTTGAAATTACCCTGTAATGCCTCATTTAGTGAGACCTAGGGAAAAAAAAATGTACGCTTCTTCAGTGTAAACTACATTACCAAGACAGGTAATGAGAATGGTTTTAATGCTAAACATTTAGTAAAAAGGTTACAGATACAAACCTTGTATTTCCAGTACAATATCTTGGCTGTTGCACAATGGTATTAGAAATTCTACAAAATGTATCAATACATTTCAGGTTGTTGTTTTAAATATTGTAAGCTTGTAGAAGTATGAATCAGCCTCATAAGTCCTATTCTCCACATCACATTGTGAAATTTGTATTTTTTCCAATAGTTGCTTCAGTTAATGTAACTTGAAAGAAATGTTTTGTGATTTTTTGATATTGCCTAGCCCTAATTCATTATGTGTAGGGTTATCTTCTTACCAAATAACACATATTATTAGCTCAATCTCAGTCAGCTGTTTTCTAATCCCATTCAATGTATTAATACTTAATTGGTTTAAATTTGGACTTTGACTCACCCCATTTACTTCCTACTAAGACAGGACAGGCTGCATGCCTGGTCCTATAGTCTCCCTCCCCGCTCTTGAACAGATTGTACCAGAAAACTGCCGTCCCCTGTGGAGAAATGACACAAATGCAAAAATTTATGGAAACCTCCAATGTGCACAAGAGAGAAGGAACGTGAAGATCCAACACGCAATGAGACGGATGCCAGAATAAGGAAGACCTGGAGCAGAAGTGGCTTCAAGCTGAGAGCGGTTTATTGCAGCAATATACTGGCGCACGTGTTCCTCAAGCAGACTTTTGGTTGCTTGTCACATTAACTGATATACGAGAAATTGGAAAAAAGAGGGGAACTTAACATTGAGAGGGCACATCGGGCATTTGGGGTGAAGGTGGGACAGAACATCCCAGGTCTATTGTAGTTCATTTTCAAAGCTACAACACATAAACTATAAGAGCATAGCATGTGTGATTTTGAATGTGATGTCCATCCTGAATGCCATGTATTTAACAGTATCAGTGATAGCTGTAATTATTACATCAATTATCAATTTAGTGCATATGTAAAGGTGCCAAATAACTTTTCACGTATTAATTTCAGGAGTCTTTATGCTAATTTTATCAACTTCAATGAATATTTAAATACATTTGAAAATAAGTTCACAATAATGACTCTAATGATCTCTAAAAATGTCATGAAAATGAAATGGTTAATATTGAAAGGGTATTGGAAATCAAATCTTTGGGTGTAATTATAGACCATGAGCCTTTCTGGAAACACCACATAGCTTATGTGAAGTCGAAACTGTCCAATAGTATTGCTATTCTGAACAAAGCATATGTTGGACTATAGGGCACATCGAATGTTGTACTTCTCACTTAGTTTACCATCCTTAAGTTATAGTGTGTTTGGCAACACATACACCACTGATATAAATCCACTACACACTTATATACTACAGAAGAGAGCAATACGAATTCTAAATAAGGTGGATTTAAGGGAACATATCAACAGACTGTTTATCAAGTCAAGGGGAAACATTTTGTTGAATTAAAAACCGTATTGTTATGTCTAGAGCCAAAAACAGAATATTGCCTGAAAATTTGCAGATTGCCCAAAAATGTTAAAACACAACTGCACACATGTGAAAAAAGTCAGTTAACAGTAAGATATTGCTTGATTGGACAATCTGTGGGCTTTGTTGATTTGCCAATGAAAAAAATATATATCTGTCTGATCAAATCAACTTGTAATACTTGTAATACAAAAGTAAAAAACCTTTCTTATCTTTCATCGCCAAATAATGTCTTTAGCCAATTGCCATGCAACACAGAATAATGCACAGGAAGCCTCGCAATGAGATCTTCAATCATTCTGTCAGGACTTACACAACACTTGAGTCTCTGCACATTAATCATTACACTGACACCAACACTGTTGGGATAAGATCCGTTTCCCGCTGGGGACACTGGCAGTATAAACACGCTCAACACACTATGAAAGGGGACTAGGGGATTGTATTTCTTCACACACATCCACTCAAATGTGCACACAGAAAACTCTGTCATCACCTTTCTTGGCCAGATTGCTGCTCCAAAGTCAGGGAAGACCGTGGCACCTCCTGCCTCGACATCACTCATCTGAGAACAGACAACAAACTGGTTGGAGACTTCCTCTGCATTTTCCTTAAAGAATACACTCTGGTATTCAACAATCCTCTGCATTTGTTGCTTAGCAAAACATACATTTATTTTACTTTTTAAAGCAACATATTAAATGTCAACCTTCAAAGCACACCTTGCTATTATTATATTTTGCCTTAAAGCGACACAAATGTAATAATAATAAAAATAATATCCTTTTTGAGATTATGTGTATACATTTATAAATAACAGAGGATGCTAATGAACTGACAAATTAAACTTTTTTATGTTAGGTCATTTTATTAGAAAAAAGTATACATCATTGCTTGATGAGATAAAAAGTGTAGGAAAGTTGTTCTGTGCACTATAGTGAGGGAAAACAAGAAAGACTGAAGAAAAAGGGAATATGGTCTCCCTTTAAACTGACCCATCAGTTGTCCCACACACAATCTCATCACATTGTTTGATAAGGAAATTAATCTATATTGTGTTACTTAGCTCTGATGATAAGTAGTGTCCCATAATACATTTATTTCTCCATGGGTCAAACATGATAGTCTATTATCTAAAATATTTACTGTGCTGTTACTTTGTGAGGTGTTTCAGTGTAGAACTAGATATTTTCTGGACCAATACCATTCTTGAACAGATTCAACTTTTCCAAGCTCCTGAAATGTTTTGATGCATGAATTGAATTGTGTGATCTTTTTTTTCTGTAGTATTTGCTGCTGCGTGGCCATAATTTCATTTTATTTTGTTCTGTTATACTGTTTTATCCTGTTAACATCTTATTTTCAAAAGCACACCATGCACCAGGGTGAACAGTGAACTTAGATCACTGCTTACATGGAAGAAAGACAGTTCAACTACACACCACATTCAAAATCAAAACATTCCTCTTTTTGGCTATCATTTTATTGTGTAAAACCCAGTGTTAGCAAAGGTAAAATAAAGAGTGGCTTCTACATCAGAGTGTTAATGGGGGAAAGCCAACACAACTCTCTACAACATGTACTGGAACTGATTGACAGAAAAACTTTATTCTTGCATAGTTTCTCAGTCATCCAGGTGATGGGATATTTATCCAGCAGCATTTGTAGGGTATTATCTCTCCAAAATCTGTAGAAATATTACAGCCTCTTGTCAAGTCATTCTAGTTTTTGACTAGAACTATATGTCTTAAATGCCACAATACAGGCCAATTGGTGATGCTCTATGAAAGTCAATCAATCCAAGTTCAAGATTGAACCAGAGCTTATGCATATGCCCATGAAACTAAAACAAAAGACGGACGGAACGTAGATTTCAGGTGCCTTCAATCAACGGTGATTGGATGCACATACTTACATAGTTCAAAAAAGTTGCCACACGATTTCCAGTGCCTAATCTTTTGAAAGCATCAGGCTCATCTTTCTACAAAGATAAAATTCAAGAGTGAAAATACACGATGAAAACACTGCTCGCTCGCACACACGTGTACTTACGTAGTTTAGGAAGGTAGCAAGTCTATTTCCATCGACCTTGAGGTTGCTGTCAAAAGGGCGCTGCAACAGATGTTTAGAACGTTTAACCCAGAAAGACTTACACTAGGAGCCCGCGACAAAGGGCACTAACTACACTGACATCAAATAAAATCTACACTACTATCTGCCAGAAACATTACTGAATCACAACTGAATTACATTTTTAAAGTTAAATATAATAGCTTTAAATTATATGCTTAAAAGCACGTAAGGCATGTAAGAATTTGTACTGAAGAAGATGCATTAATCAATGTATTAAGTGAGTTATTTCTTTAAGGGCTATCCACAGAGGACAATGAGCATTAATTATCTTCATTTTGTACATTCGTAACCTCGGGTGAGACATTATAATAGAAGAAGTTTTTTTTTTGCTGCAATGTCCCTTTGTATTATATATAATAAATCATTCTGCAAAACTTCAGAAAGTTGCACAGATGCGCATACAGACAGTAGTGCATACAGCTATTGATCATGTGAAATTCATAGATGGTTGCCAGATATAACACACAGAGGGAACATAGATCAGATATTCACAGTATAAAAGTCAGGGACATGTAAGTAAGTATACTTCAGGAAGAGGAGTGTGCTTGATGAGCAGGTGATTTGAAATAAAGATTAACATCACTTTTGGTTTTTGATTACGAATTTTAGGAAACTCAAGAACAGATGTATGAGCTTTGCAGTCAGCTGTGGAGATTTTAATGCACATAGTACATTATTGGGTGACTCCAATAATGAGAATCGAATAGTGATTGAAGAACCGACAGATAAAAAATGTAGTATGCCTAAATGATGGAAGTGTCACAAGAATTAATATTAGGAATTTTAAAGAATCAGCAATCGATTTCACTTTAGTGTCAGAAGTCTTAGCAGGAAATTGATCTTGGGAAATTGTTAAAGAATCGAAAGTAGGAAGTGACCACTATCCTGCTCTAAGTGAAGTAGGACGAAGTTTAGAGGGATATGATACAGGAAGATGAGATAGATGGTCTTTCATCAGAGCAGAATTTAAGGGAATTCGGGATCAGGAAATGCAAAAGGTTGATGTTAATTAAGATGTAGAAGAGTTAAATGATTCTGTTCGTGAAGAAATTTTAGGTGCAGAAAGTAAGAGAGGTAGGTAGAAAAAGAAAATTGTACCACAAAGGAGTGCGAGTCTCAAAATAAAGCCTTTAAAGTATTAAAAGGAACTCATCGTTTCCAGAATCTTATTGAGTAGAGAAGGATGTAAGCTAACGTAGGGAAAACAGATAAAAATGCTCAAAAAAAAAAAAAATTGATAGTATGAGGAATGATAAGAACAATGAATGGGATCAGAAGGGAATATGGATATCTAACCTTAGTTAATGATGAAATTACAGCTGTAACAGATGAAGAAAAAGATGAGATGCTGGCACAAACATTTGTTAGTTCATAGCACAGAGAATGAGGAAATAGCACTGCAAAATGAAGATACCAACAATTTTATTAAGTATTACATTTACAAAGGCAAAACTGAATCAGGATCTTAGGAAAACGAGGATGCCTTTACCAGGCAAAGACCCAATTTGTTATGTGATGGTAAATCATCTTAGTGAGACATCTTAAGACATCTTACTTGAACTGTGTAATAAAGTATGGGAGAAGGGAAAGTTGCCACAGAACCGGAAAGAGGCTGTAGTGGTACCAATCCACAAACCAGGAAATGATTGCACTAATACTTTAGAACAACTCCAAAATCAGCATTACAAGCTGAAATGGGAGAAACGCCGCTAGACATATGAAGGATACAGCTTTCACTTCATTAATGGGTTAATTTACAAGGTCATGCACTCGCACATTCTCACATGTATACATAAATACTGTAAACTTTCTGAAAACCACTGCATCTCTCTAACCCTCTGTTTGTTGTTCCACAAGCACATGAGCATCCAAGCTGTGGTCTTCTCTCTCTCTCTCTCTCTCTCCCTCCCTATTTCCTCCCCCTTGTCTTCTCTTTTCATTCAGGCTTCTCTGAGCTGGACCATTGGCCGTCCTTGGGCCTCTCTCTGCTCTGTTTTTGATCTGAATCTTCGTCCTTCAGGAGATTCAACCTCTCCTCTAGTCTCTCCCTCCCTCTGTGTGTTTGTTTCCTTTCTCCTATCTTTGTGAATGGTGTCCTTGAGTTTTGCCTCTTGCCGTGTTTGTTTAGTCTGTCCTCTTTCCAGATCTCTCCTCTGTCTCTCTTCTTGAGGTTTCTTCCATTTTTTCTCCCTGTTCAAGTTTTTTTTAGGTTGTTTTTTTTCCTTATCCGAATCGAGGGTCTAAGGATAGAGGGTGTCGTATGCTGTACAGACTGTAAAGCCCCTTAAGGCAAATCTGTAATTTGTGATACTGCGCTATATTAATAACACTGACTCAACATGACTTGAAGCATGTCAAGTTTAAATTTTAATTAATCTTACATTTTCACACCCACACTTACTCACGCACGCACTTTCACCCACAAAGTGAACTCACCCTCGAGAAGTCATAATGTGGCTCGTACTGTCCTCCCACTCCATAGTTAGCAACCTGGTCAGCCATTAATAAAGGTGTTTTATATAAAGAAAATAATATGATTAAACATTAATTGGCAAACTACAATGCATGCACATGAATCTTTGATCTTGTGAATATTGTTTATATTATTTAAAGGTAATGAACTGGTCCTTCCGGGCTTCTGTCCTGGATTATCATAAGTGACTTTGACACTGTTTCTGGAAGGACACACTGCTGTTGAGGTTTTCAAATATAATTTTTTAATGCTTTAAACACCATAAACAAAATTCTGTTTACCTGCATTGCATTGGGACAGGGAGAAATCTCAGAGGTGTAAAATATGTTTTTTTTTGTTTTGTTTTTCTCATGTTCTTACTAAAGATCTTACTATAAGAGCTGAATGTGGCCAAAAGCGCAAAAGTATTTTAACTTTTCAAGTTGGACAAGATCATGCTAGACAATTTTAATCCTTTCAAAAGGCTTGCTTCTGTAGACAGGATATTATGTAACCCTTTGTTTTATTGTGTGATGTTTGTGGTGTTCTATTTGTCCACAGTTGTACTTATTTTGTCTATTTATACATTTTGTGCTATTGTTTTTGAGACACACTGTTAAATGCAATGATAAATGCTGTGTATATCACTTTCGTTAAAACAAGTGTGAATATTATTATCTTTAATAAAAATAAAAGAATGGATGTCAATCGGCTGTGTAATATGTGACATGATTTTAATTAATCAATGTAATCCTGTAGTATGTATTACATTACCTGTAGTAACTCTGCAGTGTCTACTGTAAGGCCTGTGATGTCTTGTATTCTCTGATTGACTCTATCAATGACGGGGTCATCCTCTCCTTCCAACCATGCACTGAAAAAAAACACAAATGTGTATAAGCACATAGTACCAGTGCATACATACACACAAACACTTCGATATGGATATGCATTTTTTTTTTATTTGACTTCCTCTGCCGCAGGTCAAAAAAAAAGATGTTTTTTCCAGATTGTCGATGTTGTTTCACTGCTGTAGTGGTGCAATCACTCCTGTTTACTTTACTGCCTGTTCAGTTGCCAACTGATCCAACCTGTTTGCATTTTGCTGACTACAGACTGCTCCAGGAACACAAATTTCACCAAGTTTACAGTGAGCAGGGTATCCTCATAGCAAGGGGAGATCAGAAGATGTTTCTGGTGGTAAAGAGTGAAGAAATAATTTGGGTAAAAAGGCTCCAGAATCCCTCAAAATAATTACAAAAAAGCAATCCAGTAAATGGTTGGAGTAACTTGGTTTACACTGCAAATGGTATTAATAATAAATAATAAAAACCGATAATGAGCTCTAACCGTGTATTAATGACTGAAATCCACAAGTGGGTACCCAAGGAGCTTTTCTCCTGACTGAGTTACCTTTTTGATACTCTGTAGTTGGCTGTGGTCAGGACGCCTGTTTTAGGGTCGCGGACAGTAGCTCTGGCAAGCTTAAAAAAACAAAACACACAGAAATACATAGAATAAGTGTTTGTCATTATAAACATTACACATCAGAGTTTATCCACTCTTTCCATTTTTTAACATGTTGTGCCACAAAAGTCTTTTCATTTACTCTCACCCATTAATCTTTTACTATAAATATTACATACTGAATATCTATTTCTTATTCTATTTGCAGATTCAGAGACTTTTCTCTAAGAATGGTTCAATGCAACAATTACATCTAAGCGTTAAACTTAGTAGATATTCAGAAGTGCATTTTGTTAGAGGAATGCACCACAGAACATACATTTTGCATATTTACAGTGACTGACAAATCCAGACGACAAAACAAATTCATATTTTTTGCATTGTTTGAAATTTTCCAGTCCAGCCTACAACTACAGTAGAGCAGTATTTGAAGCAAGATGCACTGGATTGTCTTTGTTCAAGGTAAACAAGCCTGGTTAAAAATAAATTGGCACTTTTTCTGGCCTACAACCTGTTCCAACTTCTCCCCTCTGGTGGGTGCTACAGAGCACTGTACGCCACAACAACCAGACATTGAACAATGTCTTTCCACACTGCATCACTCTGATGAACGGTTAAATCAGTCATATAATATCAATAACCCAGTAACACCAAAACATCCACTTACTTCCATTCTAAATTATATTTTTACAGATTAAAATGCACATCGCTTTTAACATATTCATATCATCATCATGTTATATATACTAATATTTTTTCCCATACTTGTGTACATAACAGTCCCGTCTATTCTATACCTTTATTTGTTCAGCTTTGTTGTCCTTGTTAGCCGTTATGTCTATTTCTGTGTAATTACATTGAGAGCAATGAAAAAAAACTGAGTCAAAGTCCTTGTATGTGTACACATGCTTGGCCAATAAAGCTGATTCTGATTTATTTTTTTGCTTCTTGTCTCACCCTGGGTTTAGCCAGCTCCTTAATCTTCCTAATCTCCTCGTGTGACAGGATGTCCAGGTAGCGTACGATGCGAGGGCTGTCCCACTCATCCTCCTCTTTCATGGGCTTCAGCAGGAGACGAGGGTTCCTCTTACCATCTTGGTAGCGACAGAACAAACGGCTGCGCCTCACTTCATTCTGGTAAAATATACAGAATAAACAGGAAATAATAAATCTTTTGTCTCATTCAGCTTTGTTTTGCATTACTGGAATTACTTTAGTTTCATTTTGTGCACTTGGAATTATTATTGTGCAAAAATGGCAACAAAAAAAAGCCTATTGAAGCATTTCTGAGTCATTTCATATATGAAGTGTTTTGGTTGGATGCGAGATTAACTGCTGTGCTGAGCTGCATGTCGGTGAGGAGAACTGTGTGAAGAGTTTTGAAAAAGTGAATTGTAAACAGGCTGCCAATATTTGGACCATGAAACCTGTATGGGTGCACCATTAATCATTTTGCATGTCTAGACATTTCTGCTCCTCCTTTATAATTTTGTTGCGCCTGTTAAGACAGGGCAATTCACACCTATATAATTTATTAGTACAGTTGGGTAACCTCACATAATTCCCAGAGTAACTCATCCCAACTTCAAACTGAACAGAGCTCTAGTCAGCTGAAATATCTGAACACACACCTCTGTGGGTCTGCAGAGATTCAATAAACAAGCCACATACAAGATACTTATAAATATGTGTTTGTAGTCCGTTTTATGTGTTGGCGATGTCACTGTACTGCAGGTTCACATACATTGCCCTTTAATTTTAAAAACATTCCTTGATTCGTTGTTGAAGCTCTAACTGTGAAAAGCTTTGGCTAATGTAGTATAAGAAAAGCAGCTTAACATGACACTTTATTGTTTGCAGTCAACTTTTCATTTTTTTCAGCTCTGCTTCTTATTATATTAGAAATCAACTAATATCAAAATGATCAGACCAATTTAAATTAATTTAGACCACAAGTGTTTTGTTATGGAAATAAACCTTATCTTACAGCAGAAGATCTAACTATCAGGTACTTTTGGGTTTAGTTTAACAAAATGTTAACACAAGTATTTTGACTGCCTCTGTGCTACAGGTCTTCATATTACATCCTGCCTAATTCTCAACATGCCCTTATTTTTCTCTTCATGTCTCACCATTTTGAGCCCCTCTCCCCTGCAGAGGGCCTCATAGGTCTCTCTCTCTGGGAGATGGTCTTTAGGTCTGGTGTAGGTTCCCAGCTGGATGGGCTCCTCAGAGGCAGGCTGATAGTCCTGGTTCAGCTCATTGAGCTGCTTGAACAGTAACCGCTCATAATAACGGAGGTTTCCCCCTGCCCTCTGGTGGCTGGAGTCTGTCAGTACAAGGAAAAATGTGTTAGTGGCTCAAATCTCAACTGAGAAGTGGAATAACCTGCAGAGCTGTGGAGACACTGCATTAAATGTTTGTCAAACTGCCTCACTTTAAAAGGTTTTGTCCCTTTGATGTCTGCAGCAATAGCAGGTTATTACTCCTAGTCAACACAAATGAAAACAATAGAAAAAGAATTGCTCTGTGAATCTTGATGTCTCTTGCGTCTTTAGCTTTTTTAAGCTTTATTCATTTATTTACTTTAAGTAAGTACTGTACAATACGGTTTAACTCAAGACAAAACAATTTACTTGGAAGTTGCAATTAACAGTCATTGTGGACTTCACCTTTCAACTCAGCTTCAATGAAATCAATCCTCAGTTGTGGAGAGTAACTAAGTACATTTACTCGAGTACTGTACTAAAGTACAATTTGAGGTACTTCTACTTGGGTATTTCCATTTAAAGCTGCTTAAAAATGCTACTCCACTGCAATTCAGAGAGAAATAGATGAACACAAAATATATGATCAGTTTATAAAATATGATGCATTGACATAGATTAAACTACACAACAGTATATGAAGCCATTAAAATGAGCACCACACTGATTTAATTACACAAATTCAGTCCTGGCAGATGCCCTGTATGACGATAGTTTCATACTAATGGAGATCTGCTAGAGGAAACCATCAAGAACTTTGATTGATGGATTTATCTGCCACTTGATATAACAATATATTTTATTTTTTCTTCCATTTCATACATGATCTTCCTTTCATTATCTAGCCTAGATGTTTGCTATGTACTGTAATGCCACATTAATGTTTGTACATGTGCCCATTATGTGCATTTTTGTTGATCTCTGACTCTGTATGTTCTTTGTTACTATTTTTTGACTGTTACTTTTGTAGCTCTTTTAAACAAATACAATGTCCTGTATTTGTTGGTGACATTTAATATTTACCTGTGAAAGCAGAATAAAAGTGATTACTTGCTTTGCTCTCTGCTCTTCCTTTTTCCTGCATTTCAAGCTAGATTTTATTTGGACTATACCTTGCCTCTTGATTTTTTATATCCTTTACTGTTTCAGTTTTCTTTTTTTATGTATGCATGAACTGTTATATGTGAATTTTCAATGTTAATTATGTTACTTTTGTAGCACTTCAAGGCACAAAGTAGATCTGTGTCTGCTACATCTGCTCTACCTCAATTCATTTCACTTGACATGTAAACCAGCACACCACAGCTCTAAAAAGATGGCCTGCAGCTGTCAACACAGCCCTTGATGCACAGACTAAAATAACAGTTACAAACCATGGGCCCTTACTTTGTATGGACTACACCCTGCTACCCTGGCAAGCACAGAGCACTGCAGTGAGAGAGGAGGGTGCACTGTAGTGATTAGTACAACAGCACGAAGAAAACCCATCAATTACCCCACAGTAGAGGGCTGCGGTTATTGGTCAGCTAACTGGTGTCTGTATGTGTTATGGGAGGTAACTGAAAAATTCAACAGTGCTCTTTAAATACATGTCAAAAGTGCTATTTTAGGTTTCTCAAATTGGAGACCATGAACCCATTCACCCATCGCTTATGGTTGCAAGAAAGACAAATAATGAGGCTGATTCAGGCTGAGAGAAATGGATGAAAGAGTATGTGTAATGTGGATTAGTGTGCACACTGATTTGAGCTTATATCTTTTGTCTGTACACTTGCGTATGTGGCACCTTACCAATAGCCACCAGCCGGCGTGTCAGCTCAATGGCTCGAGGTAAGTCTCCCATTTGGTAAACAGAGTAGCTGAGATAGTCCAAAATGTCCGCCTTGGAAACCACAGCTTCCTCCCCGGCATCCAGCTGCTTCAAGGACTGCTGCATCCACAGCACAGCATGGTAATAGTCCGCATCATTATAAGCCGTCTTTCCCATGTCGAAGCAGTCGTCCACCGTCATTAGGGCGCTGGAGTGCATACCTGGGACAGGATTCATTCAATTTAAATATTGACCATATTGTACTGTGATTTTACTTAGCAAAAATCACGTTCTTTTCATGACATATTTATCACGTTTTATTCATCCTTGACCGAAAGCAAGATAGGGGTAAGGGTGAAACTTGCAAACTCCTAACAATATTTGAATGTAATGAATGTAATTCCTACTGACTTTGGATGACTAATATTGCTGCAGTGAAGTCATTTGAAACCTTACTGTGATGAAGGGTTGTACTGACAAATAAAGCTGAACTTGAGGTTGAGGAATTCAACATTTATCTGTGTATGATGCAACTATAATTGAGTCATTAGTTTCCAAACCACATACAAGTTTATCCTAAATCCAATCATGGCCCAGAACCAAAGCAATAACTCTAAAAAATCCTTACACTTAACTCCAACCACACCTTAAACTAACAGTAACTTTAACTTTAAACTCTTGAAGAAGTGAGGACTGGTCAACATGACCTAATTTCACAAAAATGTGCTCTGTCAGGAGGTCCAAAACTCAAATAGCGTATCACAAAGAGAGTAGTATTAACACAAACAAACACACCATTTATTTCATTATGGGTGGGTTCAGTTTTCCTTCCTCTCTTTCTTTTATGCATGTACACACACTACTCTACCCTCCATGTTCTTTCAAATGATCACTGCACACTCCTTGGTTACCTGGCAGCTTTCCTCTGGAGAAGGCCTCAGAGTCCAGTTGGTACGTGTCCTGAAGACGCATCAACGCCTTGGCTGCACCGGTCTGGTCCTCTGCATCTGGGAAGTACTGTCTGTGTGTAGACATGTTGGAAATGAACCCTGGAGAGAAAGTAAGAAAAAAAAGGTAAGTTGGGAATGTCAGGATGTTTATGATAATGAACAAAAACTAACTGTAAGTCAATCAACAACTCGCCAAATTAATCCAAGGATGACAAGCAGCATGTTAATGTTCAACTTTGCACTAACTTAGCAACCTAAAGCTAAAACAATGTACAGAAACAGCATAGTAAACTCTTGGAGCTAAATACAAATCATTCAAGTTTTCATAATCTTTCAATAATCAAAAGTCAGTTTTGCTACTTTGCATCACACACAATGATTCAATGGACAACCAGTTAAATCTTCTGTTAACTCGAGGCCACGTTTAAATATAGTGCTTGAACACAAAGGGGTCTTGGAAGGTGTGATTCTAACAAACATAATGGGAGAACATGCACACCAGCATTAAACTCCTTTGATTGATTTTTTCCTCTTACATTAAAGGCATTGATTTTAAGTCATCAAGTGTAAATACATTAAACAATAAAATGGACGCTCGTCTTTGTAGTTCTCTGCTTTCTTTTCCTCCTCTCTGCCTCTCTCACGCTGTCTCCATATGTGTATTCAGCAAAAATTAAAAACGGTACATGCTATTGCCAATATCTTTGATGTATTTAGACTTATAACCCTCGGTCAGTGCAAACTTTCCTGCCACAGCAGTTCCGGACTTTCTCTAAATAATTAGAACCTGAGTTACCAATATTATCCCTCTCGTGCTGCCTATACCAATCAAATCCAATTCCATATTCCTCTTATTGCATCACTACATATCAGATATCGTCATCTGCTGCTCAGCAAAGAGAAATTATAGAAGAAACTCCCAAGGGCAGATGTGACATTTTGATGATGCATTTTCTATTATTTGTACGTGCTCTGTGGTATTCAGCGGAGGCACCTTTAAGATACAGTGCATCCGGAAAGTATTCACAGCACTTCACTTTTTCCACATTTTGTTATGTTACAGCCTTATTCCAAAATGGAATAAATTCATTTGTCCTCAAAAATTCTACACACAATACCCCATAATGACAACGTGAAAAGAGTTTGAGATTTTTGCAAATTTATTAAAAATAAAAAACTAAGAAATCACATGTACATAAGTATTCACAGCCTTTGCTCAATACTTCGTTGATGCACCTTTGGTAGCAATTACAGCCTCAAGTCTTTTTGAATATGATGCCACAAGCTTGGCACACCTATCTTTGGGCAGTTTCGCCCATTCCTCTTTGCAGCACCTCTCAAGCTCCATCAGGTTGGATGGGAAGCGTCGGTGCACAGCCATTTTCAGATCTCTCCAGAGATGTTCAATCGGATTCAAGTCTGGGCTCTGGCTGGGCCACTCAAGGACATTCACAGAGTTGTCCTGAAGCCACTCCTTTGATATCTTGGCTGTGTGCTTAGGGTCGTTGTCCTGCTGAAAGATGAACCGTCACCCCAGTCTGAGGTCAAGAGCACTCTGGAGCAGGTTTACATCCAGGATGTCTCTGTACATTGCTGCATTCATCTTTCCCTCTATCCTGACTAGTCTCCCAGTTCCTGCCGCTGAAAAACATCCCCACAGCATGATGCTGCCACCACCATGCTTCACTGTAGGGATGGTATTGGCCTGGTGATGAGCGGTGCCTGGTTTCCTCCAAACATGACGCCTGGCATTCACGCCAAGGAGTTCAATCTTTGTCTCATCAGACCAGAGAATTTTGTTTCTCATGGTCTGAGAGTCCTTCAGGTGCATTTTGGCAAACTCCAGGCGGGCTGCCATGTGCTTTTTACTAAGGAGTGGCTTCCATCTGGCCACTCTACCATACAGGCCTGATTGGTGGATTGCTGCAGAGATGGTTGTCCTTCTGGAAGGTTCTCCTCTCTCCACAGAGGAATGCTGTAGCTCTGACAGAGTGACCATCGGGTTCTTGGTCACCTCCCTGACTAGGGCCCTTCTCCCCCGATCGCTCAGTTTAGACGGCCGGCCAGCTCTAGGAAGAGTCCTGGTGGTTCCGAACTTCTTCCATTTACGGATGACGGAGGCCACTGAGCTCATTGGGACCTTCAAAAGCAGCAGATATTTTTCTGTACCCTTCCCCAGATTTGTGCCTCGAGACAATCCTGTCTCGGAGGTCTACAGACAATTCCTTTGACTTCATGCTTGGTTTGTGCTCTGACATGCACTGTGAAGTGTGGGACCTTATATAGACAGGTGTGTGCCTTTCCAAATCATGTCCAATCAACTGAATTTACCACAGGTGGACTCCAATTAAGCTGTAGGAACATCTCAAGGATGATCAGTGGAAACCGGATGCACCTGAGTTCAATTTTGAGCTTCATGGCAAAGGCTGTGAATTCTTATGTACATGTGATTTCTTAGTTTTTTATTTTTAATAAATTTGCAAAAGTCTCAAACTCTTTTCACGTTGTCATTATGGGGTATTGTGTGTAGAATTTTGAGGACAAAAATGAATTTACTCCATTTTGGAATAAGGCTGTAACATAACAAAATGTGGAAAAAGTGAAGTGCTGTGAATACTTCCAGATGCACTGTAAATGAGCTATATTGTGTGTCATGTAACATTGGCCAAGGTCCAAATTTCGTCTTTCTTTCATGACATGTGAATACATCAGCGTTGCAAAAGCATAAAAAGGAAAATAAATATGGATAAAGGAAAAGGAAAACAAAATCAATGCTCTTTACAACACTAACTGTTTAAGTAAAGAAAAATACAAACATTAAACTAAATCAAAATACTGTATGTATACTTTTATCTACTTATGTCTAGAAGTTTTACATCTAGTCTCTCTACTCTCTCTCTCTGGCCACATATACACATTTGCTTGTATGACACAAAATTCATGTTCATTTTATCTGCCTCACACAGATATGGACCTAAGCCTGAACACGCACAGGCTTTCATGTCCAAACACACACACACGCACACAAACACACACAGAAAAGGAGAACATGGCAAAAATATGCAGAGATGAGGAACAGCTGCAGCAAAAAACATGACTCTCTGTTCTTTTGGGCAACAGAGTATTTGTCCAGGGCAGCTCGGCAGAAATTTACACTCTGCAGTCAAAGCTGTAATCACTCTGCTCACATCCGCTCTGGATTTTATATTTGACGCTCGCCACTCGCTCTCTGCTCATGCTGAAAACTGAGAAGCCCCATCGAAAAAGTGGTGAACGCTGCACCTTCAGATGCATTGTACAGTGGAAAGTGTGGAAATGGAAAGGCAGGAATGAAGGCTAACAGATGCAGACTTGAAAGGCAGCATAAACTGATGCAAAGACGTATCTGATCTGGTTGAAATTGTTTCAACTTGAGCAAAACGTACAGTCATTTCCAGATGTATCACTAATTAATGCAGAGAAAAAAGAGAAAAAGGAAACAAGTCTGGATGAAAATAATATAAGTTTCTTGGTACGCTTTGGTCTGAGCTGTCACACACAAATGTCTGTATACTCTCATTCAGCCAACAGACCCATAGCTGCATGTGGCCAAAAAACACAAACTCATAGAGACTCGAGGGGCAAAGCAAAATCTTGTCCAGCTCCACTCCTCCTTCCCTCCCTCCCTCCTTCCTTCCTTCCCTTACCATCAGAGGGGTTCTGAAGCACCAGGCTCTCCAGTTCAGACCACTCTGTGTTGAGTCTCTTCATCAGTTTGTAGGCGTTTACCGGGTGAGCCAGGTAGCCCTCTGGGTCAGAGGTGGACACTCTGGTCAGATCATCAAGTTTGTTGGCCCAGCTAAGAGACAGACAGACAAAGTGGTGTTACTACTGTAAAAGCTCCCATTCTAAAGATTACTTAATCTTTCCCTTAATCATATTATATACTATTCTGGTATATAATTGTGTAGTAAATGGCATCACATTACTCTTATACTATTCTTTGCTGCTACTAACCACACCACTATGTCACTTTGATAGAAACTGTACTGCAATATTAGGTTAAGTACAACACTTGTCTGGGTACTGTATGTGTACTGCTTGCCTTGTAATTTTGAGTTTAATTGTTCTCGTATAGTTTGTATTTTTATCTCTATTCTAATTTGTATTATTTTACTTTTCTCTATTTATCTGTACTTATTTCTGTCTTTGTGATGCTGCAACACCTGAATTTCCCCTCAATCATCAATAAAGCCTTACCTTATCTTAACTTATCTTATCTTATACACATACATTATAAAAGGTATTGTAATCATTCTACATAATACTTCACATTGACCTAACCTGAAAAAATGAAAGCAGATGTCCTGCTCTTTTTCAGTCACATTGAAAAGTCTGGTGAAAATGTGTAGAGAAAATAAAGCGAGACTAAAGTTGTGTTACACCATGTAAACCATGTACTGTACAAAATAAATACAAATATTATAGCCCTGGACATGGCAGAGTAATGCAACGTAGAGACACTGAGCAGGGCTTCCACAGTTTTAACCACTAAATGGTTAAAGGACTGTTAATATTAACAAATCTCTTTGTTTAATAGTGATGCAACAGATATAAATGTTTTCTTTCATTTGTTAGCGCTGTTGACTGGTGATGAAACTGATATTATTAATATTTATAATATGTGTCAGTGCTATTGAGATCATTTTGACAACTTTATCCACAAGGAAGGATATTTTTATTATGATTATTACCATGGTATCTCTGATTTACTACATAATACAAATAAAACATAATATGGATAGCAGTGAGAAGCTGCCAACTCACAACATCAGAATCACACGACGCACTCCCCAGCCTATCAACGCCACAGAGACACTAACACGTACTCAGTTCCTGTATTTAAGTAAAAATACTAATACAACATTGTAAAAATACTCCATTATAAGTAAAAGTCCTGCATTCGGAATCCTACTTAAGTAAAAGTACAGAAGTATTATCAGCACTGTACTTAAAGTATCAAAAGTTTTTTAAAAAAGTAAAAGTGAGATACATTTTCATATATTACATTTACATACAGTTTGGTAGTTTAGTCCAGTGGTTCCCAACCTAGGGATTGAGCCCCCTCCAAAGGGTCACAAAATAAATCTGAGGGGTCGTGAGATGATTAATGGGAGAGGAAAGAAGAAAAAATAAGTTCTGTTACACAAATTTATATACATTTTTCTGACTTTTCTCTGATCTTTGCTTTTTTTTTTGGGAAATAATGGATACTTTGAACTCTTTGGACCTCAAAAGGTTATTTAAATGAAACCATGTGAGAAGTTTAGAGGGAAAATGTATCTCAGGTATAAGTGCTAACAGCTCATAGACATCTGAAACGTGACAAGGAGGACCAACTAGATACTGCCTTTTAGTAAGCGATCACAGGCCAAAAAGGTTGGAAACCACTGGTTTAATCTTTATCAATGTATTGTGTTTTATAAGCTTATCATACATTTTTTATGTAAAATCTTAATCTGAAAAGTAACAAGTAATTGTAATGGTCAGATAACTGTACTGGAGTAAAAAAGTACAGTATTTCCCTTTGAAATGTAGTGAAGCAGAAGTATAAAGTAGCATAAACTGGAAATACAACCCAACTGTGAACTAAGTAAAAGGTACTTAGTTCAGTTGGGTTGTCATTAAATCACAGGATTTGAATGTACCTTTTGACAGCATCAAGCTTGGTCTCCTCTGCTTTTATGTATTCCCTCAGAGACTGGACCAACTCTTTTTCTGTGTAGATCAGGTCTGTCATTTGGCCTGCAGAGAAAGAGACAGATAGACACTGTAGATTAGAGAGGTCAGGTGTCACCGAAGATAAAATCAGCATCACTTTTCTCATTAAAAACATGTCGCCTTTTAATTTCCTTAAAAAGTCAAAGTCAAAAACTCAAAACTTACTCCTGCTAATTCAAGGTTATGTGCAGGTTTAGTATTTCCTAGACAAATCTACCCATTTCTAATTTAAAACTCCATCAAGCAATATTTTCTAACATTTAATCAAAAAAACTTCCTGTAATGTAAAAGAGATGCCAGTACCGACAGCTTTTACCCCTGTTGTGTTTTAAAGGCCTATGAAAATGTATTTCTGGTAACACTCTTTGCCTCAGACTTACACTGAGGTGAAAATGAATCCACAGCCACAAACTTTTGGGCTTTGATTGTATAGAATTACTCAGCAAACTACAGTGGGGTGCTCATCCATGAGCCCTTGACGGGGCGGTTGGGGTGTGCCGTGCACTATGAAACAATTCCATGGAAATGCTCAGCCATGATTATTTCACAGGGGTTGCGCCAGGGAAGAGGAATAATGAAACACTGACCAGCCAAGTGCAGTGAATCAATGTGATTTAAGTGACTGTTTAACTCATGAGATGCAGACTGCTGAGTGATGTGATGCATAGTGCATATCAAAAGCACTTTGCAGGGCACTTTTTATTGCTTCTTTTGAAGTGCGGTCAGATCTTAATTTCACCTGCAGAAATCATGCTGACTGTGTTTCAGCACTGTGCACGAAACCAAACCTTTTTTTTTTTTTTTACAGATTTAAGGGAATCAGTGGACAATTATTTCTCTTAAATGTTATTCAGGGTGTCTCAAAATAAACTCAGACTTTACTGACCTCCTAGCCACTTCCTCCATCTAAAACATTTTTTTTAATGGCAAAGGAAAGACATGCATTCCTGAGGTCAACACGCTCCTCTCTTCTACATGTGGCTCTCTGCTGATGCTCCTATTCAGCGCAGAGCGTAACAGCAAAACAAGCTTCAGTTTCCCAATAACGAATATTAAACAGCCTAGTTAAAAGGTATCCTGTGGAGTTGTAAATTTGAATTTAAACCTACTTATGGAAGTGAAGATCTCTGCCTGTGTTGTCCAGCAGCAGCAGCAGCAGCAGCAGAGCAGAGCCAAGAGGATGTAAGACGGGAACTTCCTCATTCTGTCTCTTTCAATGACCTGCAAGGACAAACATAATCACATCATGTCACAATTGCAAAATACTCCTGTGTAGCAAAACAGTTGGTTATTCTTCGTAAGATTACTGAACAAATTGTGTCTGTTTTGCTTTCTGTATACATCTATGGATTAGGTTTTGCATACAGTCCTATTCTTCTCTTAACACATTTCAACACAAGCAGTGGAAAAAGTCCAGCTGTTCCACTATTTAATAATGCGTCCATCCATAACTGGCACTGTGCTTTTCTTTTATATTGGCTACTAAAAACTGACAAACAGTATTTCGATCATTCTTATTCTCAAACCACACATATAAATAAACTTGCAGTTTGCATTAGTCAGTCCACAGTTTTTGCAATGATGCTGTGTTTCCTCACTGAATTAGATGACGGTCTAACAGTATTCAAAGTTTCCAGTAGGTTTCCTATAAATGAGTCACTAATCCCTGCTGGGAGGCATGCTGTCATAATAGCCTCTATGCCCAGTTCTCATTAAGAAAGAATAAGCAAGGACAATGTGGAAAAACAGTAGTGTTTCTCTGTAGTGTTTCTACAAAATGAATGGAGTATATATGTAACTTTCACAGCCATAAGAACAAAATGTATATTATAAAATCCAAACATCTGGTGCGTGTAAGGTCAGTATAAGTTCATGTTCCTTTTCTATGTTCTGCTCTGCAGTTCAACATGGCCACCAGATGCCTAATGAAAAATGTTTCTGACTAATGCCATGACTAAATAAAGCTCAGGCAGTGTCCCTTGTAATAGAATTATAAACCAGCTTGCACTGCAGAAACAAGTAACTCGCTTTAAAAATGGTAACCTCAAATCAAGTAGATACTATATAATTCACATGCTGAACAGAAATTTAACGATCTATTTGGATAGAGCTGCAATGATCAGTCGATTAATTGATTAGTCGATCGTCAGAAAAATAATCTGCAACTATTTTCATCCCTTTCACATTGTCACATTGTTTACATAGTTATTTCATATAATGTTATTATAAAAATATTGATTTTAGCCACTTTAAGTCATTTTCCAAGCAAAAATGCCAAACAAACAGCTGTTTTCAGCCTCTCAAATTTTCAGCTTTTGTCTGTTTTACATGATTGTAAACTGAATCTTTGAGTTTTGGTCTGTTGGTTGGACAAAACGAAACATTTGAAGAAGTGACCTTGGACTCTGAGAAACTGGGATGGACTTTTTCACCATTTTCTTACATTTCTTACTTTTGAAAGACTGAACAATTAATCTCTTATTTCAGAAAATAATCGGCAGATTAATTGATAATGAAAATAATTGTTAGCTGCAGCCCTACAATTGACATAAGCAAAAATACCAAGCAAATATACACTAAACATTAAGTTAGATTGTTGTTATTAAGTAGACAGGTTCAGTTCAAACAGCTGTTAAAGCCTATTGTTTCTGAGTTTATTATGATTTTCTTGCCCCATTTCCTTCACTAATATTTGTCCTATCAAATGCATAGTAGTGTTATCTAGGGCAAAGCAACATGAGCTGTGTGAACTTTCAGCTACTGTAGAGCCAAGAACAGAGCTGAAGCTGAAAAAGCAGGACTAAACAATGATGTATCACCTAGCAGAGACCCTCCGTTCACAGTCCGGCACTGAGACCAGCTTTGTTTGTGATTTTAGGTGAAAAGTGACACTGCTCCACTTTCTCCGCTTGGATTTTGACTAATTCTGCTTCACCACATCAATTCTCAGTGATGACTGTTTACTGATGCCTGTGTAAAACATGCACATACATATACATATACATATACATCCACACACACACACACACACACACACACACTTCTGTCTGCACCACCATCTAATCAAAGGCTTAGAGAGACAGACGTTCTGAAGCAGAAAATTGGCAGCTGAATTGTTAGTGTGGTAATAACTTGGTGAGAAATCCAGGTGAAAAAGAAATCATTTCACTTACATGACACCTGCTGACAGAAGTTGACTTTCTTTTGTTGCCAAAATAAGCCATGACAACGTTAATGTATTAAGCAGAAACAGAGTATAATCAGTGTTCAGATGATCCCTTGTAAAGTCCTTAGTCAAACAAACGTGATGGAAGGAAGAATTTGGCGTTTTTGTGACAAATGGATCCTTTTAATGAGGCAAACATCTAGACAACAAAGCCATATGGTGCAAACCAATAGTAGGTGTTATTGGTGAAGGGCTGTGAAGTGGCTTTAACACCTACAGCAAGTCACGGTGAATTCTAATTTCACTTTCCCATATGTTTCAGCCCCGCATGCCTTGTAAGAAAACTGCAAACTCAAAATAAATTGATAGGAGAGTCCTGAGCTACAATTATGTTGTTTTTTTTTATATACACACACATATAAATCTTAAGAAGGAAAAGAAAAAGGCAGAGAGCTTCACAAGCATTTCAATCAACAAACTTGCTGTTACTAATTATTTTGGTGAAAAGAAAGGACTTAGAAGTTTCCGGGACTCTTATGTTTTCTTCAACCCAGTTTCAACATTTACAATTATAGTTATTTTGCTGGAATGTACCACATTGGGTGTAGGTATATAGGTCAGTGCCTGTGTATATCAAACACTTCACAATAGGAACACATATTTGCTCTTATAGTAACACAGAAAAGTCATTCTGCCTCCTCCACGATGTAAGAGAGCTGCAGAGCTGTACCAACTTGTTGGGAGTTGCCAGCTGGTGGGGACTGATAGGACAAACATGCTTACATTCTCCACAGATGTAGAAATACAGAACGCTACATTTAAAATAAAATCAAGCCTCCTCGAAGATATTGAATGGATTTTAGCATATTCTGACTGATTGTGTCAGGGATGCTCCTTTTATATACAAAACTATGCCTGCTTGCCAAAATCCTTGCAAATTACACTGAATTTAACACAAGAAAATGGGGCTACAAAATGGAACAAGCTCCTATGCCATGCACATTGAATCACTGTCCACCACCTAACATGATGTAAAGACTAAGCACATATTAGCATGATGCTTGTGGTCAGTTGGCTTGGGTGCACATGGCACACGGACCAATGTCAGTGCCAAACCATTGCCTATATTTTCTTTGTTGCAAAAACACTCATTGACATTTAGGGCTTCCTGTACAATAAACAAAAAAACTAATAACATTGTGCATCATGCATCCATCCATTTTCTATACCGCTTATCCTCTTAGAGGGTCGCGGGGGGGCTGGAGCCAATCCCAGCTGACATTGGGCGAGAGGCGGGGTACACCCAGGACTGGTCGCCAGTCAATCACAGGGCTGACACATAGAGACAGACAAACATTCACACTCACAGTCACACCTACAGACAATTTAGAATCACCAATTAACCTAACTTGCATGTCTTTGGATGGTGGGAGGAAGCCGGAGTGCCCGGAGAGAACCCACGCGGACACGGGGAGAACATGCAAACTCCACACAGAAGGGCCCCAGTCGGCCGGCGGGTGCGAACCCAGAACCCTCTTGCTGTGAGGCGACAGTGCTAACCACTGCACTGAACTGATTGTGCATCAGTTTATATTAAATATATTCAGCCTTCACCTGCAGTGTGAAAGAGACTCTTTTGATGGAACTGAAACTGAAATAAACACTACAGATTTCATTTTAGTATATGAAGTGCTGTAAAACAGTGATATCACTCTTAAAGAAGAACTTCTAGCTCTTGCTGACAGTCACTATAAAGCTTCATAAATAACTTTCAAGTCTCAGGGAAATGTATTCTTACTAGTAGTAATTTAGCTTCCAGTGGGTTACCTAGGAGGGCTGTTGGTTTACTTAGCAAGGCCCAGATAACTATTACCACAGTCCTAAACTACAAATGAAAGGACCAAATACCTCTCTTTGTAATTTACAGCCTGTGCGATTACCCAGCCCAAACACAGTCTTGCCTGTTGTTGCAGGCTGTAACACCCATGTCACATTCCTGGAAAGAGGCCTACTACATTTGCAACCCCTACGCTCCCGAGTCCTGGCCCTCGCCTGGCATTTCTGGCAAATGTAGGGAATAGCACAGAGGACAGGACAGGATATGTCCTGACAAGGTCATGAGAGGACAGGACCAGACAGCTGTATTTTCAACATAGACCCATACAGTGCAACACGTCTTCCTGTGCTGCAGACCTGTGTTCTATGTGTTAAATAAAGCTGTAAGGCACCAAGAATCTATCAACCCTTTCCTCAAAATAAAACAACGGAGGTCAGCCTTGCCTGTTCTCCAATCTTGGTGTGTAAAATTAACAAGCCCGACAACAATCTTTGACAAATCAGGATCAAGATTTACTTCTGTACTAGCAGAAATGTACTCATTGCACCTCATCAAGTTGATGATGCTTTTGTAGCGTATCTGCTTGCAGGTTTTTTATCTGCAGCAAACACTTTGTCATTTTCCTATTGTTGTTTGTCAGCATCGCAGGAAGAAACCAAAATCTCACAAGCTAAGTTCTTGCTATGAGATATCAGCCTGTAAAACATCCATGAGAACTTTCTGAGCCTGGCAGCTTTCAGCCGAATCAGTCAGCTAAACACAGGTCTTCTGGTCTGGTTTGCGAGGCTTCTTTTTTGCACGTTGACAGACATTTTCAAGTGACTGTAACAACTTTTGTTGTTCCTTCATTGGTTTACAAGTAAGCACCAGAGTTAAGCTCTGCTGTAGCAAAATTTGCCTGGATTGAATGATGACAACAAACTACAGGAAGTCTCTCTACTTGTCTTAGTTTCTCCAGACTTTTGCTGTTTTACATGGAGGTGTGGCTTCATGAGAGAGATAAGAAACCAGTAACATACTCTCTCTGGCAAAGCAGTCAGGATCCAAGGTCTGCAGTGGGGCAGGGGTTTCTTAGGGGTTTTCTCAGACAGCAACATTTTCAACATCTGTAGCTGTCTTGTTCTTCTTTTCTGCTGAACCTCACTTGATGACAAATCAACAGAGAAAAACCTGGCCGGTCTGAGCAACAGCTGTCTTGGGTCACACTAGTGCCAATTGTGGAAGTTATTAAAAACACCAAGTTATTACATCCTTTTTTTCAGTTTTGGAGGTAAATCAGATTAAAAACATATGTCACGGTGACTGGATAAAGTCTATTTCTGATCCATTTCTGACAGATTAAAAAATATAATTTCATAAGAAATGCAAACAAGAGCAAAAAGCAAAAAGCCCCGGGGCTGACGTGAGTAGGACAGCATCGTCAAGGCAACTGGAGCAATAGCTCAATATTGTTGCAGAAGACCTATTCCAAACTTTTTTTCAAAGCCTTCAATAATTGTAGGAAATGTGTTCCACAAACTAAACTTGCCTTTCAGAATCATATCTACAGGATATAGAGGAGGAAATGGGATAGTTAAACGAAGAAGATAAAGATAAAGAAGACGAGGACAAAGAGGAGGCTGAGTCATCATATAAAAAAAGGAAAAGAGGAAAGATTGAACTGCAGCCTGGCTTTTGAGGGGACTACAAACCTCAGTGCAAAATTCAATAGAAGCAAACAACCGACATGTTGGCAAAAAAAAACAAATGTCCCTGTACAACTTAAAGTGGTTCCCACAGCAAAATATGGAACTATTTAACTCACAGAGCTGACGAAGCCAGACTTTCAAACTGAAACACCCTCCTTGGTGGCTTCTTTTCTTGCTTGCAGAGCTATCGTGGAAGTTCACATTTTTTCAACATTACATTTCGGCAGCAAAGACCAAATTCCAATGTAACTGGTATACTGAGATAAACAACGAATGGTTGATACTAAACAGGTATTTTTCTGATTGATGTTAAGCAGGACTGACAGTACCCCCCCACCCACACACACACACACACACACACACACACACAGGCATAGACGGAAAATCCTAACACACGTGTGCAGACTAGTGATACATGCATGATAAATAGTACACCACATACAGTATGTGCATGTACACACAGTATCCACAGGCTGTGTTAACATGCTCAGACAATCCCTGCCTGTCAAACAATTTCAGATTCAAACTTGAAACTTGTCATCCCTGCTGCTCTGCACATTTCAGTTTACACAGTGTGTAGAACAAGAATAGCTCCTCCTCAATGAGACTATACTCAGCTTAGGTTAATATAAATCTGTTACACATAAATTATTGCGATATTAAAAGATCTTTGGCTTTGCTGATAGGATAGTGAAATTTTGATTAATTCTTTAAAAGGCAACAGACGTCCTTAATGGCTGGTCTCTGTTAAGTATCAGTACTGAATGACCACCAGATTCACTCTAAACACAGTCTACTCTGTTAAGGCAGAGTCAAACTAAGTGCACAAAGATTTGCTTTGACTTTCACTTCCACTAAACATCGCACGAGGGGCGTATAACAAACATCACTTCTAGTTTCACAGAAACACAACTTACGCTGTCATTTTAGTGTTTCCCTGCTCTGAGAAAAACAGAAGTGAGCATTTCCGACGTAGTTTAGCTGACCCTGTAAACTAGACATCCAGCTCTTGGTGCTTTTCAGTTTGAATGCACTTACTGTAATTAGCTTTGGACAAGAGCATTTGCCAAATTAATGCAATCTCATGTAATGTAGACAATATCAGGGAAGACAGTGTAGAAACACTGTCTCAAGAGTATGGCAAAGGGTTAAAAAGTTTCCCCAAGTCCATGTCCAAGATTTCTACTGACCATATGTGGTTGACATTAAGGCAAATTTGTTTCAGATGCAATGAGAGCTGAAAGAAAACATCTGCAACCATATATTGCAACTAAAAATAGGCTTAATCTCTTTTACCTTGAGGGAGGGACAACCATTTCTAAATGTTCTCCCCTGCCCCTGAACGTGACTAAACACCCTGACGTGGCAGCTAGACTGTGGTAGCACCGGTAATCCATTATCAGATTGTTGTGTTGCAAACAGGTTCATCTCTGCCTGGTAGAAGAACTCACTCATACCACGGGGTCACTGTTTACAGAGTGTGGCTCATTTAAAACCATGTATTAACAGAAAGAGACAGACAGGCTCTTGCATGCATTGGTTTACATAAGCAAGTGTCCATATGGACATTAACACAAACACACAGTTTTTTTCCAAAAGCCTTTTCTGGAATGTAAAACGTTGCAGGCTCATATCAATAATGTTTAATAAAAAAAAGACACATGTCATAAATATAAATCAGTCAGGCATTTAGATAGACACTGCTTCAATATTTATGAAAAGAAGATAGACATAGAAGAGGGGAAATCATCACACAGAGACAGGGAGATATTTTGTTATAGCACTTTCAGATAACTTAATAAAGCAGTTCTGTTTCAGCTGTATCTAGCAAGACATCACCCTCTTGAGCCTGCATGTCACCTGCCTCACAGCCCAATTACTGCTGACAGATTTATGGGATCCCTCCATTTGCTGCCTTCCATTTATACACAATCCAATGGCTGCCACATCCAACTATTGCCATTGTACTACACATAGATCAATGCAGGGCATCCCTCACCTGTCGTGCATATAGCCCTTTACACTGGGACTGTGTGTACGCTGACATTATGTGCTATTTGCAGAGGGTGAACAAAGCCCATGTCTTTTGTTTTGGAGCGTTTTATCCACGAACTAAGCTTTTGAACCCGATGAGCTGCTAGTTGTTGAGCTACTCTGAATCCACTCAAATTAAAAGGGTCGGTTCTTGAGCGAAAACAATCGATCATTTGATCGACAGAAAATTTATCTTTAACTATTTTGATAATTGATTAATTGTTTAAGTTAATTTTGAAGGAAAAATGCCGAACATTCTCTGGTTCCAGCCCGGCCGATTTATCGGTCTAGATCTAATTCTAGTTCATTTAGGAGAGAAATTGTGATTTTTCACTATTTTCTGACATTTTATAGAACAAACGATTCATCAAGAAAACCCTAGTCGGTTCCCCTAAATAAAAAAGAACTAAAAAACATTTTCTCATTCACCTCTTGTGGTATAAAACCATGCAACAGGTTAATTTTGCACAGGTTTTGAGATACCCATCACTGAGATTTCACACTTTGTTCATGGAGGTCTCAGAAATGATAATTATACTTCATATAAGATCATCAGCAACATCTCTTTCCAGACAGTGTCCCCATTACTCTGGCTAATCCACAGACCTCACTGGTAACACACTTTATATTGGGGTTATTTCTTTGGTAGAAAGTAGTTCCAATAAAACCTGATTTTATTTTTGTTGTTGTGTGTGAATCGAGTCTTTTAGAAAAAAAAAACACTGACTACACTTGACTTTTTGTGAACTACAGTTGGGTAAAATTGGGTATGAGCAGCACCATAACTGTGCTGATCCTGAGTCTGCTCATCATCTCCAGTTTCTAGAAATTCCCAACACTTGCAGCCGTGGTTACTGTAGGCTACATGTGCAAAGATTTCTATTTACTGAGAAAAAAAATTTTTTTTAAATCCCTGTCACTGTCCGCTTTACAAAAACAATGCCATTAATGCAACACCGTGTGAGATGCTCCTCCAGAAAGTTGCGCAAAGTTTCAAAACTTTCTCCCCTTTAGCTGTGAAATACTGCAACCCGACTGCCTCTGCAGTCTTACATTACAGTGTAGCCAACATGTCGGAAATAAACACAGACCTCATGAGATAACGAGTCGTTGTTACGTTACCTTCTTGGTACCACAAGGTCTCGAGTGTCTGGTAACACGGTTCCCCTCCAAATAAAAACCTGTTGGACCCAGTTATTGACAACCATCCCTGCATGTTCGGTAGGCACGCGAGCTCAACGATTCAGCCCCCTTCCAGAGACGTAGGGGAAGGGCTTTATGGCTAATTAGATACGATATTTGATGTTATCTTACCTTTATTCTCTTGTTTTAAAGAGTAACGTCACCCTTTGGTATGTGGAGGCAATCTCACTGGGCACCTCGGGGTTATGAGTGGGACAGAGAGGGGTTTCACTCGCTGCCACGTACAGAACCTCCTGGAGGGTTGACCTTAATACTTTGAGTACATGCGCAGGGACATTCTTCGTCGAGGTTTACCGTGTTGCCCTCAAGTGCGCCACGTAAATTCTGACTTCTGAGCTTCAGGTTGGACCATCGACTTCTCGTACTCAGAAAAAACGGCAAAGCTATTTTTTAGACAATAGATGTGTTGTAGTTTCATTAGGCTACGGTTTTATTTGTAATTAAACAAAATTATATGTCAAAAGACTTGTGCTATGTTGAATTAAGACTTAAGAATACCAGGATACCAGACACATTAATACTTTACCAGCTAGTAGCGGAAGAAGTACTTTGATCCTTTATAAATACCACAGTGTAAAAAACTAAATTTTAAGTAAAAGTAACTAAAGCTGTCAGATAAATAGTGGAGTAAAAAGTAAAATACTTCCCTCTAAAATATAATAAAGCAGGAGAATAAAGTGGCGTGAAATGGTATTTAAGTAAAGTACAGCCTCAAAATTCTACTTGAGTAAATGCACATAGTTACTTCTATCACTGTTACCAGCCAAGACTTGTAGTTCACTTCTAGGAGTGCTAATAAGGACGTAAGAATCTGGGATATTGCAGTATTGCAGAAACTCTAGGGCAGCAATAGACAATCATGAAGGATTGAGAGTAGACATGTTTTTTTTTATCTACAGCCATTTGCCAGTATGTCTGAAAGACAATAAGAGATAGAGGTATTAGCAATAAGAGCCTCTTGCAGAAAACAAAGAATGGCAGTGGATGGAGGACGTTCAAAAGCATTTTCACCTCTACAACTCAATCTTTTAGAATACTTACGGTAGTATAATCCATGCTATCCGTCACGTTTACAGTTTGGATCTGGGTTTCCAGGGCTTGTTCTCTGGATGGAGTGAACACCATCTGGAGAAAAAAAACATTTGAACATGGCTTTTCAATTATCCGCTGTTCTCGAAGTTTCTGTGTTTCTGTGCTGTCCCTCTCTCTGATGTTTCTGTATTATGTACAAATGGGAGAAATGGGACTTATTCAACACCTCTATATTAAGGCCTTCGCACGTAAGATTTAAGACATCGTAATTAAAGCTAGTGGGCTTGTGAAGGCACAAAATACCTTTGCTTTGGTAGAGAAACATGTTGTACATGTGGCAGGCTGAGGCACAAATGATGAAATACTCCTTGTGGTTGCAGTGCACATGAATAATCACAACAATGGACAACATAGTATATTTTAGTTAAGAAAGAAAATTTTAGTTAGAGAAAGTTTAACTTAACTGTTTTCTTAAAAAGTGGCCTTTTGGTTAGTGAGAGAGTTTTATTATTAGCTTATTTTATTATAAGTCTATTAATGTAACATTTGGAACATTATATATGGCCTACATTATGTATAATATGTATAATAATGTAGGCCTATAAAATCTGTTTATCTGATTTCTGATTAGCAATGTAATCCATAGATTTATATTGCCGAAAATCTTGTGCATGATGACATTTAGGCAATGGAGTTTGACCAGCAGGTGTCACTGTGGGTCAACACAAGAAAAAAAAACAAACGCAACTGATAAATATCAGTTCAGTCATCACTTGTCATGCAGAGAAATATTACCGAATGATGATTAAAACTATAACCTATTACTTCTGCTATTACATGAATAAAACTCTTAGGTGCAGCCATGTTAAGGTGACACTGATTCTGTGTTGGTATTTACTTCATCTCTCTTTGATGTCCAGTCGTTATATTTGTGCACTTTGACTGACCTTTAAAAAGTGTAAAGTTACAACCCTTTTCTTGCAATCCATGGCCCCATTTTTTCTAAGGGCTTGAATGTTCTTGCTGCGCCTCTTCCACATCATGACTCATCATTACTCATGAGGAGAGGAGGCAAATGGTATTTTATGAAAAGAGCAGACACTGGTAACATGTTGTGCATGTGCAAATATGTCAGTGGATTTATTTAAGCACACAGTTTCACATAAACCTTGCAGCATGTGTCAGTTTTGGCTTGCATTTGCCATACATTATACTGTAGACCATACTATATGTTCATATGATAGCAGACGGAGGGGAAGTGGGCACACCAGCTACACATTTTAACCCTAATGTTCTCAAGCTTTAACAGCTTGAGAATTGCTTATGAGTAATTTCACATTTACATTTAATAGAGTTGTTGTGTTGTGTTATTGGACATTGTGGGAAACAAGTTAAGAGTCCTTTTCCTTCTCCAGGATGACGTTATCATTTTTTACCCTGTGATTTTAAACTGCTGAGGAGGAACATTATAGCTGCACTGCTCACTAATGTCCACTAAGTGTCATGGATAAAATGGATAAAATGGATAAAATGGATAAAAGATAAACCGTCTCGAGCACCCTCACTCTGCATTACCATCCATCCATCCATCCATTTTCTATACCGCTTTATCCTCACAGGGTCGTGGGGGGGCTGGAGCCAATCCTAGCTGACATTGGTACACCGAGGTACACCCAGGACTGGTCGCCAGTCAATCACAGGGCTGACACATAGAGACAGACAAACATTCACACTCACAGTCACACCTACGGACAATTTAGAATCATCAATTAACCTAACTTGCATGTCTTTGGATGGTGGGAGGAAGCCAGAGTGCCCGGAGAGAACCCATGCGGACACGGGGAGAACATGCAAACACCACACAGAAGGGCCCCAGCCGGCCGGCGTGTGCGAACCCAGAACCCTCTTGCTGTGAGGCCACAGTGCTAACCACTGCACCACCGTGCCGCCCTCTCTGCATTACCTTAGTCATTAAAGGAGTAATTTGTGCCAAGGATGCTCATTGACAACCAGATACACCCATGTTGATTAATTCTGTTGATAAATGTGATACAGTTTTTTCTCAAATTCTGTATTCTCTACCCTCACTAATAACCATTACTCATGGTTTTTTTCTGCTGGTTTTGCTTGCTTTGGTTTTTCACAGTGGGTGACTACTGGCTTTGTATGAAGAAGTTTTCCTTAACTGGGCGTATGTTGACGGATGTGTGTTAACAACAGAGACACACCTGCAATGGTGGTTCCCAACCTGGGGGTCAGACCCCCTAAAGGGTTCCCAAGATAAATCTGAGAAGTCACAAGATAATAAGCAGAATAGGAGTCACTCTCTTTTGATCTTCTCTTTTTTTTTCTCCCTTGTGAATTACTGGATAATTTTACTTCTTTGAGCAAAATAATTCAAATCAAACAATCTGAGCCAGAAGAATCACTCATTAGTTGAACAGTTTAAAAAACCAGTAGACATATGCAACCTGTGACGAGGGGTCGCAAGCCAAAAAATTTGGGAACCCCTGGCTTTCAAGATATAGGGAGTGACACAGAAACAGTTTTCATGCTGTTTATGCTTTGGTCAACAGGTGTCCCTCTTTGCCCATTGCACATTTCACACTGTGATGATTTAGAGTACACTAAATGTTATCACTCACATTATCCGTTACATTTTGCAATAAAATACAGGAAAAAAACAGCTTCTCTGTTTGTTTGTAGCATTTGTAGCAAGCCACCTTTCCCACAAGTACCACAATAATGCAGAATAATGAATCCTAATCATAAATCTGGCCTTGTTGACACAACAGGGCGTCTCTGTTCTTAGCTAAACACAAAGGTATTTTGCTTGCTACGCCATCAAGGTCAAGAAATAACACGCCAACCATCAGGTAATTTTCACACCTGAGCAGAAGCTTTGTGCTAAAAAAAACAAAAAAAAACAAGGCTGTGAAACTGTGATTTAGTAATTACATGTAGAGAAGTGAATGTCTGGCATGTCACACATCCTGACACACAGAAACCAATCAGAGAGTAAAAACCAAATAGTAAGACATTGTTTTGTGAATGTGACGTCAGTGCACAAAATATGCTTTCTGGCTCCATCTGGAATCAGCGGCATCGCGTCTTGTGTGTGTCGCATGATGGCAAAGTGACTACAGAAAACCAAGCATCTACATCCACCCATTAATTTAGTTGAGATTAAGGTTTTCCAGATGTCGGAGAGGTCACAAGGTCAAAGATGCTCCCTTGTTTTGCAGAGATGATTTAGAGGGGACACACACACCAGAGACAATGTAACTACATGTGTGTGTGAGTTGATATGTATGTCTTCTCTCTGTACTATCTGACCTTTTGCTTGTGTGCGAGAAAGAGTGATTGAAAGCGAACACACACGGAGCAGGTTTGGGGTTTCAGCCGCTATAATCAAACCTCATCAGCCGAGCTCAGGGGCTTGACAGGGACTCCAGCCTGTGTGCCATTTATTCTACCCTGGTGGGAGTTTAAACAACACAGTAAGACACAGAGAAAACAGTTCGGTGTGTGTGTGTGTGTGTGTGTGTGTGTGTGTGTGTGTGTGTGTGTGTGTGTGTGTGTGTCTGGTCCAGTGACTCCAACCAGGTAATGAGGCAGAAGAAAAGACATTAAAAGCACAAAGGAGGGATCATGCAGTGTGCTGTGTTCTCATGAGTGTGTTTTTCTTCGAGCAGCTTTTTGCTCCAACCTAAGATGTCCTTAAACCGTTAGTGGATTCAAATAATGCATTAACATTTTTTTGTTAAGCATACATGACATGTTTTCTTGTAGTCTGAGAGTGTGTGTCTGTGTGTGTAGCTTCAGCGCCGAGTAATGACTCAGGGCCGGCTGCAGTACCTGAGGATTGGGTTACATGCGCTGTCTGTCAGCACAGACAAAATGAACCCCCTCGGGACAGAAGAGACAAAGTGTTGTTCACACCACACCAATGTCAAATACTATTTAGAAGTAATCCTTCACATTCGTTTTAGGGAGGTTAGACTCCCAAATGGGTGGCGCTTGACACCAGATACTTTTAGAAATCACAGGAATGTATTGTGCTAAGTTAGCTTGATTGGTGTGTTATTGACAACTTTACTGGCAGCATGTGAATCCATGCATATTCTATACCCAGTTGTCATGTTCAGGGTCACAGGAGGCTCATCTGGCCTAGAGTTACACCCTGGACAGTCTATCACAGGGCTGACACATACAGACAGACACCCATTCACACTCACATCCACAGCTATAGGCAACTTAAAAGTCACAAATTCATCTAACTGCCATCTTTCTGTGTGGAGTTTGCATGTCTGTGGACTGTGCTAACCACAGAAGCAACAGAGTGATACAAATCAAAACCACAAGCAGCTTCAAACTTTTGCTAATGATCAATTAAAGAATGATAATGATTGCTGAGAAAGCTGAAGCCCCATGAATTAAGCCTGAAGTGTCTGCAGTAACACCGAAAGGTCTGATAAACATGGAAAATCAGAGAATGGTCTGGAAAATATGCCTAAAAGTTTGGAATGACCATGAAAAACTGGCAATAAGTATGAAATAATACCCAGATTAAATTTTGGGAATTGCCTACAAAAGTTGGGAACCACGATGAAAAGCCGGGAATAGCGTGGAAAAGTCGGAGATGAACTTGAAACCACCTCCAAAAGTCAAGGAATAAGACTGGAAACTCAGTCAAAGTTCAAATTGCCAGGGTTATTTGTGACTTTTTAGGACTATCCCTTATTTCTACATTATCTCTGGGTTACTACTGTAGTTTACAATTCTAACAGTAATAAACCTTCAGTGTGACATCATTAAATACTGAATAGCACAATGTCCTCCTTTTCTGTTTCTTTCCATTTCAGCCTTTCCCCTTCTTTTATTGTGTGTACAAGCATGTAAGTGCATGTGTGTTTGTGAGCGATTGTGCGGAAGTGTTATCTGTTTGCACGCACCTCATCGGACTATGGGCTCCTGTCACTGCAGCATTATCTGAGCGTTTAACATATCAGTGAGTTACGGCTTCACCAATATTGACACAGCTCTTTCTAGTGAAAGACCAGGCAGCTCAAGCAGATACACAAACAGGTCGCAGCCTATTATGGTTGTGAAATACAGAAGGAAGGACGCTCGGGTGAGGCCCGTCCCTGACCCGCCAGGCCCAGGCTGCTCATTTGTCTTAAAGAAACTCAGGGGTATGGAACATGTCCTCCCTTGATGATGCATGCGAAACTACACAAAGGTTTTGCTCTTACAGTAATGGGAAAATCCACCCATAAACACAACTGAATGTTTAAGCACCGATGCTAAACAATTCAAAATTATGTTATGACATATTTTAGTTTGCATAAGTGAAAAATAGATAGGCATAGAGAGTTATTTTTTCTGTTGTTTGTTTTTAACGACTGCATGTAAGTACAAAACAAAAATGCTTTGGCCTCTATTTTCATGTGGTCTTTTTGCTCCTGACTACAAAGAACACATTTTAAAGGTTTAGAGATGCATAAAAGCAAGAATAATTATATCTTTGAACATTTTGAAAACTTGGAATTTGTGTACCTCATTTGTACATTTTTGATGTTGCTCTATAGAATATTTGTAGAGCTGAAATGATTAGTCAATTGACATAATAATGACATAATATTCGGTAATTAGTTTGATTGATTTTTCCAGGAAAAAATGATAAGCTTTCACTGCTTTGTTGCTTTTCTGTTTTTTTCCATGTGGTTGTTAATTGAACATCTTTAAGATTTGGACTGTTAGTCGGACACCACCTATTGTGGCATTTTTCACTATTTTCTGACATTTTATGGGCCAATAAATAATCGATTATTCAAAAAAGTCTGTAAATTAATCAGTAATGAAAAATAATAATTTATTGCAGCCTCAAATATTTGTAATATATAAAATAGTAAAGGGTAAAATAGATGACATCTGCGACTTCAGCTTTTAGAGTTTATTTTCACCTGAAGTACTGAAGTCAGAGTTCTCTGTCCAGGATCACTGACAAGGTCACCTCCACCTATAAATCATCTATTATGATCTGAAACACACTGACACCAATACATGCTCCTCTCCAAGAACTGGCCCCAAGTTGGTTTATAACACAAACAAGACTAGCTGTCGCTTGGGGGGGAAATGGAGAGAGTGCGAGAACCTTTACAAAACACGACCCTGGAGGTTGTGTCTCCAGAGAGAGCTACTCTTGGTCCAGAGAGGGCCGTGGTGGTTGTGGACTTCATACCGCACATGGACTGGAAACCTCCCTCCTGTCTGCAGTTGCAGTAGTTCCCACAGCAATAAAATATGAGAATGAGAAAGGCAGATAGGCAAATGCTGGCTGGTTGAGTCCTTTACTTTCCCTCTTCTCCTGGTAGTGAGGGATGGATGGTGCTCCATGACCCAGCTGGCATTGTGTTGCATTGTATTTATTCAGTTTATTTGGTTTGCTTTTTCATTTTATTTTCTACATTTAGTTTTTGCCATCTTTTCTTTAATAATGTGAGAACTATGAAGTCCTATGAGACCATCTCTGGGATTTCGGGCTGCACAACTAAACCTGACTCACAGCTTGGCAGTCAAAAAGGTTCCCAGTCAGGAAGGAGGTCAAATCCTCTTTGACTGTGTAAATTATGAGCCCACCAAATCCACAAAAACATACTTTATCGTGACCTTGGGTTTGTAGTACTGCTGCTGGCTGTCAAATTACATTGACATCCACAGCACTTTGTTCTCATTTGGAAAGGGTGGTTGACTGGTAACAGCACAGGGAGGCATAGAAAAATACACTCCCTCAGACATGTGCTGAAGCAATCAAGGAACCGAGGGAGGATGGCAACCTTTCAAAGACGAGCTTAGACACAGAGAGAGAGAGTGAGAGAGGGAGTGCAGGCCCCCAGGTCTTCTTCCCAATTCTCTATTGAATCACACTTGATCACTTCAAGCGAAAAGACTGCATGCATCTCAAACCACAGCCTGTTAAAGGAAGTGAGGCCGATTCCTGGGAGAATGACATGGACAGGGGCAGAAAGAGAAAGAAAAAGAAAAACACTTGGAACCGTGCCGATCAGATATGACGGTGAAGATTCAGTTAGTTATTTTCTAGGTACTTTCTGTTTATCTAATTCTGTAGATCTAAATCATTTTCCCAAACAGATATCATGTCCATCTGTGTTTTTTTTTTATTTGGTCTCAGGCAAAGATTTAAAACATATCCAGAATAGACATGATGTCACTGACATCAGCAGAAGCTAAATCTGAAGTGGCTAAAAAAATAACCCCCCCAAATGGCAAATATTAGTGCACCTGTAATCGAATTAGGTCTTCAAGGTGGAGGGAGCGGAGATTCAATTACATGATTACATCTCAGCAGAAGCCTGGTCAGTGACTGTAATGGGCCCACAGTGGCCCGATTGTTGAAGTTCAGCTACTGAGAGGTTTCCTAAATATTTTCAGTGTGTGAGGGCCTTTTGTTTTGTAGGTCTATTTCTGTCCTTGCTGTTGTGAAGCACTTTTGCGATTAACCTATTTTGTAAAAAAACTCCTTTGGAAATAAATTTGACTTGACTGGAGCTGACCTAAATTTGAGAAGTTTCATCTCTACTGGGAGCCGGTGTAATGAAAACATGTTGTTACTCTTGGCAGTTGGGGATCCACCACAAAACCCAAACTCAGCTGACCCATTTTAGCTCCTGACCACGACTGACAAAACGCTGACCTTTTCAATCGCAAGGAAACAAATCCTGGACACTTTATGGAAGCAAAAAAAGGCCATAATAATAATTGTTTTTTAAAAAGCCACTGAATACCTAATTGTGAAATTTAACCACTACTGAATACTTGATGTTGAAATTGAAAAACCCCTGAATTAACTGAAATATTTGAATCAGAAAACCATCTATCTGAATTCATGAGATTTTAATTAATCTTTTTTTTAAGTCTTTATTTTGGGGGTTCACAAATTTAAAAAGATCAAGTGTGCAGGGTTTCCAGTGGCTGATCTGAACTTGTCTTTCTTGGATCATGTGATGTTACGGTCTGCCATCTTGGCAACAGAGAGAGGACCCAAATCCAGACAGGCAGGAGTTGACGATGTCCAAAGGTTTATTCTCTAACACAAAAACTCACAAAAATCCTCGTGACAGAAGGTAGGAGCACACACTCAGGGAATCACAGGAACATGGCATGACATGACATGACATGACATGACATGACATGGAACAGAACACTGAAAACACATGGCAGGCAAACACAAACTAACATACAATGACTCGACAGAGAACAAAGGGAAAGGACCGGTATATATAAGGGAGGAGACAATCAGGGAAGTAGACACAGGTGGGAAACTAGACACAGGTGCAAACACTCCAAAAAAGGCGGGAAATCGAACAAAGACAGGAAGTAAAGAATACACAAGAGACAAGACCAGAGAACTTCAAAATAAAACAGGAAACACACAAAACCCAAAACACCCACAAGTCCAAACAAAAAGTCCTTCAGATCCTTGAGGTGCGAACAATTCCATTCATGTTAGATTATTTATCCCCAGTAGCCTGAATGATCAAGTTTGAATTTTTCATCTTGAATTTTGGTGTCTGAATTTTACCAATCCAGTTTGAGCAACTTGAGTTCTTGATTTGACTTGAATTTCAGACTTTAAAAAAAAGAAAGACTAATTTAAGTTGATTTAGTCCTTGTTTTGCTTCCATACGTCTGTTTTGTTGATCCACCATGGAAGCAAATAGCACCAAAGAAAAAAAAGTGGTTTTAATGTCTCAGTTTGGCCCAGCAGTAGTTTTCTCTGAGATATAAATCAGTCAAACTCTAAATCCATGCCATAAAACGTTTGTTTCACAGAGGGATAAACTCGATGATGGACCCTGACAGGGATATGCAGCATAAAAGAGAAGCAACACGCGATAGTCTGGAAGTCATCATGAGAAGAAAGTTAAACTCTCTCTCTGCTAGTCCCCCTAAAGCCACTGAAGTCCCTGAAGCCCCTGAAAGGCTGTAAACAGGTTCTAAGAGCATTCTTCAGGGATGCCTCAGACAATACACACACACACACACACACTGAAGCCTTTAAAATGTGTGTGTGAGTGCATCAGTGAACAGCTGTTAGTAGTGAAAAGATAAGGGGATGAAGCCAATCTGTTTTTCATTGTATTTGGATGGTTTTGTATTAAATACCTTGATGGCTTTAATTGTGTTCATCGCACAATGATTGCAGCTTAAAAAAACTTTTTTCTGCATGATGAAGGGAAAGTTATAGACTTGGAAAATAGATTTATTCCAAACACATTTTGGAGCAGAGAAACAATAGTTGGAGTAGTGCTATTGAACAAAAGTTTTAGGGTTTTTTGTCAGGTAAAAGTGCAATATTTCAGATTTTTGCATGTGTTTACGGGCTTGTAGTGATGACATGATGACACCATGCTCCTCTGAAAACAGTAAATCACAAAAAGTGTTCTAATTTCTTCAAAACTAAGGATTAATTAATTTGTCATTCCTGCAAAAGTACTAAACACTGATTAGAGAAAAACAATCAATGGAGCCATCGATTCCACTGCAAGGTATGTATGACATTTTTCACATTGTTGGTGAAGCCATTGGAGGGGTTAACTGTGCATACCGTGGCTTGGTTCAGTTCAGCTAATGCTTTTGGTACAAAGAGAGGAAGGCAGGTAAACAAGCTCTCATGAAATAAAATGAAACAAAAGCCAGACACCAGGTCATTTCCTGAGAGTGTGTGAGTGGGTGGCTGTAGAAGTTTGTGTGAGTAGATGGGGGTGTACGTGTAAGTGTGTGTACTGTTTAGCAGTCCCTTTTCTCTTTCTGTTTGACATTCCTGTAGAGGGCTAGACCAAAGTATTTAGAAAGGATGAAGGGAGAAACAGAGGGCGGCAACAGGAGGGATAGGGAATAGAAAAAGAATAAAATAGAATTGTTTATGCAATCATATTTATATAAACCATTTTAGTTTCAACTTCCAAAACCTCACAAATGCTTTCTTTTTTTTTCTTTTTCACATGTTTTTGTTGGGATGCTTTTAACAGGACGCCAAAACGTCTTAACGGTGACATTACACTCTAAACAAGGACTCCCAGAGTGTTTTAATTGGTCTGTTTGTCAGTGTGTGTTGGCTCATTGTTAGTGTGTGTGGTGAAGGTGCTGTTTAACAGCAGCTGCTGACCAGTAGCTGTAATTCATCCCATGTTCCAGTGCTCCTCATAGAGGAACACTGTGTGATCTTACGATGTGGACACTTCCCCTGCTAAACGTACTAGCAGTGACTGTATGTTACAATCAGAATGATTTAGGAGACTTGTGGGAAATGCTCATACTTCAGGATGATTTCCTCTACAGGCCCAAAAAAGGTTAAGCTAGAGTTCAGCTTCAGACTCTGGACATGGACACATAACTACTACCAACAACTGCAAAAAAGTGATCCTGGATCAGGAATTTGTTGTATCCAAAAATAAATACACATTGCTTTAAATTTGAATGTGTTGTGAGCATTTCATGTAGAAATACACAATAAATGTCCTCTGAAGTTCTGAAGTGGAAACACGACTCTCTCTCTCTCTCTCTCTCTCTCTCTCTCTCTCTCTCTGTGTGTGTGTGTGTGTGTGTGTGGACACTGGTCTTGCTCTAACATTGAGGCAGCAGCAGACCTGTCCCTGTGAAAGTCTTGCCCCTCCCTCCTGGTCTTGTTGTTAAGTCTACCATATAATTGCTTGTCTCAAATTCAGGACCAAACCTGTCCAACAAAAACCGTGGATGCTGATGCATTGTATTGTGTGTATTTGAAGTACAGGCGCGTGTATGTTGTGGGTGGTCATGCGTCAACAGGTGGTTGAGTTGTACCAGTATCGTGTTGAAATCAGACTCTCCCAGTAGTTAAACTGAGAGAAAATACTCCGTTTGCTGAGTGGGCCACCAGACTATGAACATCAAAAACATCAAACTCGCTGGTCATGAAATGTGAATTGAAGGGGAAGTTTGCTACCTGACCAAATCATTATTTTATGGGCACGATGTCGTCGGACAAAATCAGCAGACGATTAATGACAACAGCTGTGTGTCATTGGCTATATCAATGTTTAAAATGTGTGATCACAAGAAAAGGAAAAACAGACAGTTGGCTTAACTTCACTGCCACACAGTCTGTGACTGGGCAGGCTACAGACATAGCCAGTTAACTATACTGTGTTTTAATACCGCTGAATTCACAATATAGCTGTTTCTCTTTATGACCAATTTTTTATTGGGTACCACAATTTCCTTTGATGTAATTATTAGGTATAGTGAATGCAATTTCTCTGAAACTGTCTATTCTAATATTCATTTGGCCTCTCTTAAAAAACAGTCAAATCTCAAACTCGGCTTACCTGGTAAAATAAACGCCTATATGATATTTTGATCCTCCTGCTTGAATCCCTTTTTGTCTCAGCACTCTTTAGCAGTGTATTCATGATTGCTTTGTATGGCTGAAATGAACTCTGCTGGACTCACCGATCAGGGACTTCCCCTTTGGTTTATGATCAGTGTAATCTTTCAGCTCTTCTTCACAACACCTGTTCCTCGTGTGAGGCCTCAGAGTCAAAGACAATGATGTTTGGTGGTTTGTGCTCATCCTTTGAAGCAAGGCAAAGTGAAACACTGATTCACAGTAGAAACGACCCATAGTCATTTTATTTATTTTATTTATTTTGAGGTGAATACGGCACAACACTGTGTACTTATTTAGAATTCACTCTTTGTGTTACAAGCCTAGCAGTTTTACAGGCAAATGAGAATCCCCAGTATACAGTACAAAGCTTTGTAACATTCCCATAACCAACAAAGAAGTTTCCAATTACTTACCAAAATTAACAGACAGAGGGATCACGGAGCATTCAGCTTGTTAAATCCCTTAAGACCCATTTTACTACCAAGGATTGCGAACACACAACTACTGTAAAATACCTCACGCAATGACACCACTACAGTATACAGCGGTAGAAAAAGCGTTCAAGTGAATAATGTGGTTTGGTTTATTGGTCCACGCTTTGAGATATTTTAATCCTCCTGCTTGAATCCCTTTTTGTCTCAGCACTCTCTTCAGCAGTGTATTCATGATTGCCTTGTATGGCATTCAATGCAGGTATATGGAATTGCATTTGTGGTGCTCATAGCATTTAAAAATGCTCTGGGCACTTTTCATTGGAACTATTTTCTACCAAAGGCATATTCTCTCTATAAAACTGTTCACAATGGAACTGGATGGATTATCCAGATTACCCATTGTAGTTGGGCAGAGGCAGAAATCTCAGAGACTGATTTCCTGAAAACTGGATGAATAAAACCTTAACTATCTGCATGGCTAGATACCCCTAGAGGTAGTGAGAAAAATGTTTTTTTTGGTTGTTGTATTTTTTGCAGCACTGTATCAATCATTATGTTGTATCTGCTACAGCTTATACTGTTGGATTGTTAAATGTTCAACAATGCAAATGGAAATATTTCCCTTCCCATATAAAGTTGCGCAACATTTAAATATTCAAGTAAAATACAAGCATCTCAATGTAGAGTACTCGAGCAAACTTTGATACTTTCCACATCTGCTAGCATGAGTATATCACTGCATGATTTGTTTGATAAATAATTTATCAAAACAGCCCAGGAATATCATTTCCAGTAAGTTCCTCTTTGGTTTGGTTTAAACCTGTGGCTTGTGATGAAACCAACAAGTTTATGTGCTTGGCTTTATTGACACGCTCATTTTCTGTTAGAACGCATGCAACAAAACATACATTCTAATGTTGTGATGACACATTGGTTGGGTCACTGATTTGAATTCATTTATTTATGTTTTTGCTGTAGATTGTTTAATAAATTAAAATCATGTTACATGTATGTTATATTTACATTATATGTGTATGTGTACTATATTGTATCAACATTAGAATGCTTGCCAAATGTGGATATAGACAGACAGGCAGCCACAGACGTAAGCCTGCCAGCTGGCATGAATGGTGGTGGCCTTCAACTCTGTTGTACAAAGCAGTGAATATGCTGAGCTCAGTTGTCAGCTGGCATGTGTACACGTGGGAAACATGTGGTTGACTTTCCCAGGTCAGAAACATCCAGCACATCAGGACAAAGAATGCATTGTTACAGTGTTGATCTGGTGTAATATCTCTGTGTGGGGGGGCATTTAGTAATGATTCAATTAGATTAGAATCAAGATCAGATGATTCCAAAGCCAAACCTGTGGCCTGGAGCATGATTTCTCTTCATTTCAATTATCTGTATCTCCACTAGCAGGGGTGCAGTTCCTGGTAGTAATGTATTGGTTTCTTATTTTAATCTGTACAGAAAATGAAGATCAGTACTATCAAATGTTGTTTTCATGAGGCACATGGAACCACGACTGTAATCAATTATTTGTCTGGCACATAAAATCTGACAACAAGTTGCTGACATCAGTGTGGCTAGTTTCTTACCAGTAAGCATACCATTTAGGTAAATCAACTGGTTCAGCGTCATCTACAGAAACCTGGGGCTGGTTTGCACAACACAGACTTTTACTATTGTTTAGATCTAACAAATAGCCAAAGATGCAGTATATGTCTGTTCAATGAGTCCTCCAACTTAAATGACAAAATACATGGTTTGTCCACGCCCTGTAGAATGACACACTGAAGCGTTTTTCTCATCTGACACCCCTATCGTCAGGATGACATACTTTGTCAGTGCCTTCCAAAACCGTTATAAATCACTGTTGCAAAATAAATAATGTGACAACACTGTGGTTAAAATTTGGTCAGGTTTAGGGACAAAAACATCCTGCTTAGGTTTAGAAAAAGATCATGGTTTGGGTTACAATGACTTAATTAAGGTTAGGGGACCTTCATCCTCATGGTTACAGTAGTACCCACGTGGTTAAGGTTAGAGAACAAATGTGGCTCAAGGCTAAAAGAAATCAACATCGACTGCTGGTAAATTTAAGTAGTGCCCACATAAATTCCTCATGCCTCTCCTGTTGCTGTGGGCCTGTCCGATGATTGCTCTTGTTACATAGATTGTTTACAAGAGAGTACAGATCTGTGCTGGTTGAAACCTTAGTCACAGCATCAGACTGGCTCACTCTGGCATAATCAAGGGGCTTGGTGTCAATTAGGGTTTTTGTTTGGGACACTGGAGAGAAGTTATCTATAGCTCGTTTAGGTTTCAGTGGATAGTTTGGTGGAAAAAATGGTTTGATGATTCATCCTGGTGAGCTTAATTAGATACTCTGTGTGAGAGAAGGAATTAGAAAGAGACTGTGTGTGTGAGAAAGAGAGACATAGGGAGGAGGGAGGAAACGCGTGAGAAAAGAAGGAAGAAGAAGTCACAGTTTCCACAAAGAGAAAATCAAATATAAGTAGTCGTGAAATATGATCACAAATGCCACTCAAGATGCATTTAAGGTGCATTAAGACGTGACCTACAAACTGTCTCACTGCACAACAATCTGTTCCCTACTTCATCCTTTGCTCTCGACGGACAAGAGTCATAATTGCTTCGGCCGCTAGAGGGCTTTGTCTCTTGAATATAAACGTCGTTTTGGGGCATTGGCTAACATGACTGATGCTGCCTTTCTTCTTGGGAAGACCGTCTGATAAAAAAAAAAGGCTACAAGTCAGACACTGTTCACCCCATATGGATGTAAAGACTCTGAAACAACCTTAAAGCTGAAAGTCAGCACTTAAACATCAGTCACCGTTTCATTGTAAAAGCAACGTGGTGGAATACAGAGCTAACACAATAGCAAATGTGTAGGTGTCCATGTACATATGGTCTGCAGTGTATCTGGATACAATTCAGGATACAAATCAGATTAATTCAGGTCTGGATACAAGACACTTTATTTAAATAGGGCTTAATATTTAGGCTGATAAGAAGGGTTGATTATTACATTAGAAAGTTTGTCACACTATACGGTTATTGAACAGTGGCTTGTGAAGATCTTATTCAGAGCAGCTGGACAATCTGTGGACAATCTAATCTCCTATTATATTTCTTTTACTGGGAATTTTAGTGTGTTCTATAGTTGCATTGTGACTCATTGTAAGTCACTCTGGTGTGTCACCTACATGTCGTAAATGTTAAATATATACATAATGTAAACAGGTCTGCCACATCTCTAAACAGGAATGCTGGGCCCTTGATGAGATGTGACACATAGCCAAAAACTACATAATAGCATGTTGTAGACACATGCAGACACTGTGAGAACACATGTGTCCACATACCATCTGCTGTACCTATTCATGCTTCTTTATGACAAGCATGCGCCTGGAAAATGTTATTCTTTAGCAGTGTTACAGGAAAAATCTGTTATCCACACTAAATGAGCAGAACCAGTTCCCGTTCTCCAGCCAAACACCAAGAGAGATCAGTCTAGGTCTGTGATTGTTTTGCCGTTTCAGGTGAGGTCCAACTTCATTTGTGACTCTCTGCTGTGGCCAGTGTGCCCAGTTAATACTCCAGCTGCAGATATGACAAATTTACAGTCAGTTGTCAGATGCTGAGTGAGAAAATTTCTTACTGACAGTTAAACTATGGGTACATGCATGTGCTACAAGTGCCAATTCCACCATATTACAAAAATCAATCACTTTACATTCAAGCATCAAAGCATATGGTAATAATATTTCATAAAACGTAATTAAACAAAAATATTTTATCATTTAACTCACTAGTGGTTTGTCTAACAACGCACTTAGTCTCACTTACTTCATGTCAGGACACTGCCTCAACAGTGAGTGAATATATTATTCTTGTTAGATTGTATCTCGTATTAATGGACTATGCTTGAAGATCCATTCACATCTGTTTGTTATTCCAACAAGAGTAACACTGCAGCAACACATTAAATATTCATTGCTAGCATCTGGTCAGTGTGCGTGTGTGTGTGTGTGTGTATGTGTGTGTGTGTGTGTGTCTTTGTGTGTCCAGGAAACGTAGCCGTTCAATCACAAAGTCCGATGATGGATCACTGTGTAAAGAATGATTTTTATGCTTTAAACAATTTTCTCACCAGCTAGGCAAACTAAAACGTGGACATTATGAAGCAATTACTTTGGTCTGAAAATGACTGATATGTGAAATGAATACATTTGCATTTAATCAGGCTTCCATCCTGACATATACTGACCATAAAGAAACTTTATAGCCACAGTACTTAAATATTACTGGGCTTCAAATGTAGGAGCTGGTTGCCATCTATGAGATGAAAGTTCTGATTTAGGAATAATTGTGAAAGAAGCGGACTCATACTCTTCAGATAAAGATAAGTATTTCCTCTGGTATCAGCTGTTTTTCTCTATCAATTATTTATAATCACATCAACTTGCTGGTGGTACGTGTGTAAGTCTGCAGCATTCCTATGAGATAGCTTTGGGCCTGTTGTGGTCTTATGCTATGAAATCATCTGTTTTTCATTTCTGACTCAGCAATATTGCAACCACATAAATTAAGCTTCATGCTTTCCTTACATCTATTTGCTTCCCCATGGGGCGCTCCAGGCACAGCGCTCTAAGTGGCACCATTGTTTCCAGCTTGTGTCATTACAGTGAACTAACCATTTTCAATGCAGGGGACATAAAGCTACCAAATGTCGTGTGAGATGGAGTACAGGGAAAAGAACCTATGTTTTTTTCGTTAATGCAGCAAAGATGTTACCAATCGGGAGCTGCATCTGCTGCTGGATCTGCCTACAGCAGACTTCTGGACCTCACTGAGAATTGTGGTAGTTATTCTAAACTCTGCACCCAATGGGATTCAGGTATTAAAATGGTAAAGGTGGGTTTTTAATTACAAACTTAACTTACACCTGCATTCATTTAATTTTAGTTGGCAACTTGTGGGCAGCACAAGTTACACACAACAATATTATTAGCTTGTTGTGGCAAAAGTGTTATTTATTTCTTTATTTACACAGACATGTAGCAACATTAGAATTCATTTTGAGTTCACCTGATGAATTTAAGTCCAATATTTGCTCTCACGTTAGCTCTGTTTTGGTCTCCACCAGCTCCTAAAGGGGCATACTGGCTCATTAGCTGCTAGATGATACACCTTGTTCACCAACTAGTTACTAACTTTGTTTATCTGCCATTTGGTGCTTTTCAGGTGGCATACAGTGGGTTTATCAAAACTTTTTCCACTGAAAACAGCTGCCTGTTGCTGCTGGAAACAGGGCTGATGAGAGCGGTGAGACTGAGTTGCTGGTCTTAAAACCAAAACAATGAGCTGAAAGAGGCTAGAATTGACAGGAACGGTGGAGTCGGGTGATAAATATCTGTGGGTTTGTCACTACGAGTGACTCCTTTCACGTTACACAGTCATTTAATCCATTGTTAATATAAAAATATTGATTAGTACAACTTTAATGTTTGTTAAAAACCTTAATGTCAGTGTTAATGTCACTTCTAGCGCAAAGATACTCAGCATCATTATCAGGCAAGTTGTACTGCTGAACCACATAACTCAACAATTCATATTGTTATTATTTTGTGTTACTGCACCCACTGTATCGATCCTGTACTAAGTATTAATTTTGGCATAGTGTGGCAACGATTTTAAAGACGTTTGACCCAATTTAAAATGTTAAAAACTCATGGTATTCTATTAAAAAGAGCTGAGGAATCAACGTTTGTGCAACAGTTTAAATTACATTATTCTCCCAGGGGGCAGAGATAATCCAGACGGAGGCAGACATCTCATGATTACAACACCGCTTGTCTCACCTGCTTACCCTCGGGTTCTTCTTGGCTATGTAACACAGAGGCAAAATCGGAGAGTAAATAGATTTGTAGGGATTTAAAAGGACTTCTTAGACGCTGCCCAGGGTATGTCGAATTATGACCATCCGGGGAGAAAAGAACAGAGAGATGGGAGCTCTCTGTAGTTTGATTCAGATTTATTGGGAACAGGCTTTGAAGGAGACACATATCCAAAATGTCAGCCTGTTCATCTGCTCAATAAATCTCCAGCGCAGACTGCAGCCCTCTCATCCTTTCCTGGTCTTCGTTTAGTCATCCTTTGATGTACCCTGGGTAACAAGTAAAGGAGCAGTCAGTAAATACTGTATGGCGATAGCTTCTGAAACATGATTATTGGCTTTGTTCACACGTCCATACAAATTACTGAATGGACAAACTCTGAAATGTTCTTCTACTTTTGTTGTGAAAACAGGAGCAATAAATAAAGTCTGATGCACAGAAGTGAAGCATGATGGGATAATGGGAGACACAGGAAGTTGCTAAAGTGCTACTTTGCCTCCAGTATGTCTAACAATTAAAAATGAACAATGTCAGCATGTGATTAATTTGCGTTTGTCTGAATCCTGAGAGGAGGTTTCTAGGTTTGTGTACACTGAAATGGTCTGACTTAGTCTCAGTGACTTTGGAGAGACGTCATCTGACTCATACTCCCTCTGCTTGTTTCCTTTTGTTTAAGTAATCAGACAGCTTTCATCATCACCATCATTTCTTACTTTCTCATCGTGCTCTGTGGCGTCACAGCAGCTCATTGTGTAAAGTTTATACAAGACTTCAAAAGCGCCGTCACTCATGATGCACTGATGATGACACCTGATGTTGAGATCCAATTGGTTTCACACCAGCGCCACTGTTTTTACACAGTAACTTGGATAGGTTAGCGTCTGACTCAAATTGACTCAGAAATTCAGACAGAGCTCCACATGCCTGCAGTCGTCTGAAAGACAGATTCCCAGGAATGTCTATGAGATCATTCCCTAAGCAGTAGAAAAATCGTACTCGAGCTCAGTGACTCACTCTGTAATTGGCTGGGGAAATGAAAGAATCAAGAAGTGGGACAGAGAGGATACTAGGATATCCACTGACACATGGGAGAGGTCTTCTGCCAGTGAGGTGTCCAAATTACATCTGCATTGTAGAGGATGATACTCAGGCCTTATGGCTTTTTGCCTAAGCCCCTGATCAGTGTGTTATTGACTGGCCTTAGTTTTAAGTGCATGTCCAGATTTTTCTACGAGCCCCAAAGGCCGGCATATTCTGTGAGACCCTGTTTATGTTTTAATTTCTTTTTAGTCACGCTAGCGCCGTGGCTCTATGGATGTCAGTGTCGGTCTGTTGGGATTTTTTTTGTGAGAAATGTCTCGACAACTGTTGGATAGACCACCATCAAATTTGGCACAGATATTCATGTCCTCCACAGGATTAATTGTAACAACTTTGGTGATCCCGACTTTTCATCTAGCGCCATCATCAGGTCAAAATTTTAATTTGTCCAATACTTTGGTTAATGATTAAAAATGTAAAATAAATGACATTCCCATCAGCCTCGGCTGCACTTTGTGATTAGTGCCAAGCAGCGCTGTGCTTAAGTATAGTAGCGTCACAGAGCTGCTAGCATGCTGTAGACACTATTCTTGTTTTTGTCAAAGAGTAGCCACTGACCAAAGCTCAAAGCACATTTTTTAACTTCTTTTACTCTGTGAAATTGATTGACATGTCAAGTATATAAAACAAAACAAAAAAGCAAACTTCAGGCAATCACACATGGGGCAATGTTAAACGTATAATAAAAGCTATACATACCTGGCATATTCATGAGAAAATTAAAATACCTACCAGTATGTAGGTACTGTATTCATCTGGGTCTAAAGCTTTTAGTTTGACCAGGTTTTAATACACAGATGAACAAACAAATAAATCTAAATGTTTTCTAGTGCTGCTTGTATAGCTTGTAGCTTTTATTAACATATAAAGTTCAGTTTGCCTCTATTTTTTGCTTATTTTTTCATTTAGAAGTTAAACTTTTATCAGTTGTAGACTATGTGAATAAAACTGTGATTTACTCTATAGAAATTAAAAGTTATAGCCTACTAATTAGCTAATTAACAAAGAAAGTAAGTGATGAATAAAGCCTTACCTGTGTGCTCATTGACGGTGCAGAGTTAAGAGTTAAAATGCTTGAGGAGGAACTGAAAGGAAATGAATGAATGACATGTCATAAATGAAGGAAAATAAATACATGCACCACCCCATCTAACCAGCTGATGATGGAATATAATGCTGAATCTAGTTACCAGCATTTACACCTGCGGTGGTGAACAGTAAGCTGATCTTTGTGACTTCCTCTCTCTCGCAGTTGACATGTCAGAGCGCAGTGGGTCTCCCCCCGCGTACAGCCCCGTCCCCTCCCACTCTGTGCAGACCGGGTGAAGGCGGGCAGGACAGCCCGTCATCTCACGTCAGAGGCGGCTTCGTTATTTAAACTTGAATCAAGAGGGGAGGAAATTTTTCTCAGACTGGACAGCGTTGCCTAGCACCTAGGACTCTTGCTACTTCACGCTGCCTTGTTGTCTCTTTTTTAACCCCGTATATCGAGGAACCGCGGACACTTCCCGGCTCTGTCTGCCTGTCATCTGTCTGTTTCCCTCTCGCAGTCGATATGCCAAACATGCCCCAGACCGTGACACTAAAGGGACCCTCTCCTTGGGGTTTTCGACTGGTGGGAGGACGGGATTTCAGCACACCGTTAACCATCTCCAGGGTAGGTAACTTTGCTGTCGCCTCGATGTGTATCCATTCATTGACCCGCGCGCGAAAAGGAACTTGGCAAGTTTATTTTGCTTTTTTTTTTTCTACATTAAAACCATGATGATCATCCCGATTACAACCATTTCAATGACTTTACCATTTCCAGGTCACTTATACCTAATGACAGTCATTGGCCGGCGCAACTGATGTAGGGAAACGCTGAAAGACTGAGCGAAGCTGGAATACTTTTAACCCAATTAATTAATCTTAAATAAGAGGTCGCTAAAGTCTGTTACCCCTAACAGCAGTAATTATAAGTGTATGGACAGCAGCTTTACTCTAAAAGCCGCCAGACGGTGCCGTCTAATTCCTGGCAGCTAAAGTTGCCAGTGCAATTGGCCGACCATCAATTATAAGCTCTCAATAGAAGCGAGAAAAAAACACAATATTGTGATATTTGTTTTAGAGTTTGAATAAAATCACATCAATGCTTAAAGACCCCCTCAAGGTGGACAGATGGTTCAAGGAATTTGTCCTTAATTTTGAAATAAATAAATGAAATACATTCTTAATGTATAAAGAATTTAATTTAAAGTAATGTTTTCCCAAAGCTTGACGATGTAAGTAACAGGTTCATGTAGATCTTTCTAAATTGATGCAGGAAATGGCATTATGATCATGCTTTCTTTATTACTGTTGTCTTTATTATTGCTATTTAATTATTTTCAATATTACCGGTGGTAGTAGTAGCTAATAGTAAAAGTAGCTTTAGTGGTATTCACAAAGCTTCGTGAACTTTCCTGACCCTCAGAATATGGGTCAAGAGTCAGTGTGCTGGCAGTGGATCTGGCAGTAGCCAATTGTTCATCCCGGCCAGGGTAAACACAGCCCAGTCCTGCTGCAGGGCTTGCAGAAGGAGAGGGGGGGTGTGCTGACATTTGTTTTTCATCAGAGCTCATTGGTGCTGCTGAGGGATTCCAGGTGTTGTGCTCAGCTGTATCACTAGCCCCAAACCGACCCTTTAACTACAGGGCCCTAGCACTTCAAACCAGAGGTGTAATTTTTAGATTTACGGCTGCAGATTAACGACTTTGACAGAAGCAGACGAAGCCCTGACGGTCACCTGAAGTGCTCTCTGTCTTTAAACCTACCAATATGTGCCTAAAATGGGCTGTGATGCAATGATGAGGCATACTTTGACTCTCAGTGTGTGCAGAGTCTTGACAGTTGTACGTTTGTAGACTCACTTGCTTACTTGGCACCTTTGCTTCACCAAATCACAGTCCAAGGTGACTGAATTGTGACACTTTAAACACCCAGAAATCAAACATGGCATCAGTAAACTCAACACTTCTTGTACCTAAATGTCTTCTTTTGGTAGAGGCTCAAATAGTATTGCTGAATCCTGCTTTCTGTGGACAGAGCACTCACTTCATGCTTGATCTGCATGTTTGAGTTTGTCTTTATGTGCACGGGGCAGAGTTTCCAGCAGAGACCATGCCCAAGACCAGAATAAATTTGGAAAAAGGAAAAATCTACAGCTACAGCCTCTTGTTTCATGCTGAATTTAAAGTCAGGATGCTGCCTAGTGCAGCTTCAGGGCATCTCAGGTTTTGTGATGCATACCTTCCTAACTTCTTTAATAATTTGTACAGCAGGCAAGCTGTGGTTTCAATATAAGTGATTTTTCCCATTCAATCTGTGCTCACTTGCATGACTGCCAACATGAAGACCATGGCATGCACAGGGAAGTCATCCTGAACATTGCGTAACTCAGTCACGATGGCATCTGTGAGATTAATTACAGGTTGCACTTTACAGACAGTTACAATACATAGCAAAGATGGCAATAAAAACCAGCGTTCACATGGAAGCACTGCTTGCAAGAGTAAATAGGGGAGTTTCGGCTAATTCCTAAATCTTGGCTTGAAAATTGGAGAAGGAAGCAGCTGGTGAGATGCAAGCATATTTATCAAAATATGTAATGGCAGAGGCATAAATACACAGTCTCTTGGCAGCAAGACCAAGTATTACACTGCCTCTTGAAGACTTTTTTTGCTTTCTACCACCATTACAGAGCAGTTCAATGTCCAACTGACGTCACATGCTCTGAAACATCCGCTGACTACACAAAATGCGTTTTATTGGCAGAACTCAATAATTGTTTTATCCTGGTGTCTAATATGCTGGTTTTTACTTAAGTGAATAAATCCAAATGAAGTGATTTAAAAAAAAAAAAAAAAAAAAAAAAAAAGAAACCATGGGAAAGGAATCCTCTCGCTTCACCGCATGGGAGCTGCTTGCATTTTGAGTTTGAAGCACAATGTGATTGATTGCTGGTGATATACTGGAGTATCTCCTAAACTCGCTATTCATCACTTGCTTGCTGCATTCTTGCAGTACAGTGCGTGCCCAAGACAGCAATTACAATGTGTTGAATGGCGACACGGAAAGAGATACATGGCGGGAGGGATACAGTGTGTTTTTGAGAGTGTTTCAGAGACAGATAGTTTATGTCTTAGAGTATCCAAAATGCCTCCTCAGGGGGCATTTTGGTATCATGTCAACCTCTCACAAGCCAGAACTCTCTGAATGGTGTAAGACTTTCTGCTGGCTCGGTGTAACTAGTGAAGAGAAGACGAGACCTAAATGCTAGACCTAGTTGTTTTTGCGTTTTACAGAATTTAAGCAATCTTAATCTTTCCAATCATACCTCTACTTTGCATGATTGACAGATCTCCTCCCCTCTTCCTCCACGTCTTTCTGCGTATACAAAAGTGGATGCCATGAAACACCTGCACTTGGAGACAGTGAAAGTTGTAAATACCAGAAAACAAGTTCTGATGGCAGCAGCTGGTTTTTTGTGCCCAAGGTGATAATGTCCCAGGATAAGCCCATTAGTCCCCTGCCAGCCCATTAGAAAACTGTGGAAACATTTGCCCTGATAGTGTGTGTGTGTGTGTGTGTGTGTGTGTGTGTGTGTGTGTGTGTGTGTGTGCATGCTGTGCTAGGTTGTTAAATGGTTTTATGTGCATGAGTGGCAGAGAAACAGAAACGTATAAAATCAGTGATGTAACTGCAGAAGCATTTAGAGAGGATACGTTGAATATGGCAGCTGTGGCATAAGCCCTTTTGTGAATCAATGTCAAACCAACGTCCAGGAAGAAGGTGACACAGGACGCTTGTCAGTCCTGCCAATTGGCAAACAGTCGTCTTCTGGACAGGAATTCACAACTGAGTGTTGGGTAAATAATGACCTGAGCTGTGCGCAGAACCCCTGTCCAGTTTCCCCTCTGACACCTTTATACTGTGCACTTGTTGATGCAAGATGGGAAATAATCTGTGCAGCTTTCAGAGAGCTTTTGTTAGTGCATTTAGAGGTTTTGTTTTGCACAGGCCACGTTCTTGAAATTGTGCTTTCTGTCTGTTATTTATGTCTCAGAAAAGTGAAACATGTCACATCACAGTTTCGGACAGTGATGAAGGGATCTCCTCACAGCCAGTATGGACAGGAGGAACGATTATGGAGTCTATCCTTTAAGAAATAAATGAGAAAGAAAGAGAGAGAAAGTCAGAGTCATGTAGAATCAGTAAATTCCTTGTCATCTGTCATGCTATACTTGTATTTCTCCCACTTATTAACATTTTCTCCTGATTATGGAATTTCTGGAATTTGATAGAGTTAAGAGAAAAACATCCAGTCATATCAAGTCATATCGTTTCATGTGTGTTAAGCTGATGAAGGACACTGGAATCACAGTGCATGAATTAAGAACAAATATAACTTAGATTGCATCAGCAGTTATGTAGCCAATGAACCGAGTGTCCTTTGTGCCCTTTAATCTCTCAGTGTACGTCTGTCCGTCTCGGCCACATACCAGAGACGGGACATGTGACCTGAAGCTGCATGGGTTGTTTCTCTGGCACTGCTGGTTATAATAGTCAGCTTTAGGCTGCTCTTTTTCTTAAGCCTAGAATTATAGATGCTACAAGCTGCATCTCCACAACAAACTGAGCAGAAGATAACAGATGGTGCTCTCGAAGAATTTCCTGTTGTCAGTGAAGCTGTGGAGTTCCTGCAGCAGTCGGGCTGGAGAACAATACAAGTCCTTGGGTTGTTGCTGAGCTTTTCCTGCTCATCTGGTTATCTGATATATGAAACTGACTCTCTGTGATTGATGAGCAGATTTCTGGTCTTTTTAACACCAGAAAGTCCATCACTACGCAGTATAGTAATTGAAGTTTTACAGATGAACTTGATTCAATATGAAGACCATGTGGAAAACAGCACTTTCTTATGCTTTGTTGTGCATTTATTACATTTAATAAAGCACCCTGCAGTTCGTCTCAAGATCTTCTCTCAGTGTATGAAGTGAGTTTTGAGTCATGTGCTTTTCTTTGCAAGCTCTCATGTCATCTTAGTTGACTTGTGTCGCCCCAAAAACGGGTTGTATTTGCAGCAAGTATCTAAAACATGACTCTTGTGATGCTCTTACGATCATGCACAACATATTGAAGCATGACTTGGTGAGTAAGACATATGGGAAACTCTTCAGGGAAAGCTGATCTGACGTGCAAAAAGCCACCAGAATTGTTACTAATCTGATTAGAAATCAGATTTCAGTGAATTGCTACACACTGTCTGATGACTAATAGTGATGAGTATTATCATTAGTCATTCTAGACATACACAAATGAATTACAGTGTGCAATTAATTTCACATGACTCTCCCATTTCCTTGTGTTCTCATTAAACCCCACATATTTAATCATGAGCTGCAGTATTGCTTATTGGTCTTGGCATATTCGGTCTCATTGTTTCAGTGTGATAATAACACACCAGTCACAACCTCACACCCCAGGCTATGTAATGGATTTCCATCACGAAGGTCATAACCATGGTTCCTATCACAGGTCCAACAAGCAAACAAAGGCATCTGACACGTTGCCAGGAATTATTCTCCCTGTTGCTGAGACATGCGACTCAGTGCTCCCACCCAGCAGAAAGCGTCCCTGTGGAATTCACGCATGAGAAAAACATTTGAAAGTGACAGATTCTTCTTGCATAAAGCGTATAAATAACCAACAAGTAAAAGTTGATTTGGTGATATGCTGGTCAAAAGACGTCTAGGTTACTCATAGCTGTTGTTTTGATGTGAGTCAGGTCCTAACTATAGGTTATAATATAGTCATTAAAAAGTTCTTAAAACTAAGGTATTATAACCTAAAAGTTAAAAAAAACATAAGTTTTTCAATCTAATTTAGACAAGTCTTTTGATCTGCAAACTTCCTCTCTGACCTCTATTATAAGATATACAATATACTTATGGAGGACTCTGTGTTTGTCTGTGTCTACATCCAGAAGAGAGATGCAGAAATAACATTTAAATTCCCTTGAATTAAACTAATGCTGACTTATTCTACAACTACAAGAATTTTTACTAAATTAATATTGAAGTTACTGCACTAATTTGTGCAGAACAGATGCTGTTCTCGAAGAGGGACTATTAGATAGTCACCCTGGATCAAATATGGGCTTTACATATCACAATATCCTCAAAAGGTCAATTTTTCAGAAACAAAAAAAAGGCGCTCTTAATTTTACGGCTTAGATCTCAGTCAAGATAAAAGAGAAAGACGGGACGCGGAGACACAAACACTGATGACATGACAGAAAACTTTGCCCTGAGGCTGATGTCACACTCGAGTCAAAGTGTTGATGCAGCTTTATCACATGCAGTACACAAACATTCACACAGATCCATTCTCTTCTTTGCTCTCTCTCGTTTCGCTCTCAAACACACAGAAAAACGCAAGTGCCCAACACTGTGAAACCACACTTCTCCAGCGCACATTCATCAGGCCTCAGCGTGCCACAGGAGGACTCTGTGTGACACGAGGCTGTCATTTGCTAACCGCTTTATCTGTTAGCAATTAACTTTGTCAGCCCGTTATGGAAACGATGCGACTGTTTAGGTTTCCCAACAAGCAGTGAAGTTGCTCTCTGCACCATCACCATCAAACCCATCATGGTCACTCACTGATCGTAAAAACATGCTACTTAACACAGCACATTGTTGAATGTGAAGGTGATTGCCTGAAGTCTTGGCAGATTCTTTTGAAGTAATTCATTTTTCTGATGGCAGCAAGACAAGTTTGTGTGGAATAAATGAAAGAATATTCCAGTTAAAACTATATAAATTGGGCTTTCAAAGTCGGAGATTCCTCAGACAAAGCTTGGAAAAAGGTGCCCCCTCAACCCCCTTAGTTTACTTGCTTAGTTTCATTCAATTCCTTAATGCCTATGGGATCATGATTATGTTATTTGATCCCATAGACAATCAACTATCTCTTTAACCAAACCACACACATTTAGGCTATTCTATGTGAACTCTCTTTAATAAGTAATGTAATATTTATTGTAATATTTTTTCACTTCCAGCCTCCCCCGAAACTGTTTGGAGCCTCCCTGGGGAGGCACGCCCCCCACTTTGAAAACCTCGGATATAAATGATAGTTAATAAAGTCATCCATGAACCTAATTTATACAATTTGAGCTCTTACAAAAAATCACTTTTGTTGCTGTTTTTAACAAATTCCATGAATGTCTGGTGCTGCTGAAAATGAAAATGGGATTGAATTCATACCATATAATCCTAAGTTACTATTTCTAGCAAAATTGTCTTTTTCTCCCCTTCCACAGTGGTCTATAAACCACTTTTTTATCGTTCACAACAACTTTGGTTCCATCCTCTGCCTCGGCCAAGATAATTTTTTTATTGGCTGCAGTCACAGCAGTTTGTTTTCAGACGACCGTCATCTCTCACTTTTGAGTTAGATAATTTTATTCTTATTTTGGCCAACAAATGAAACCAGTAGAAGTGGATCACTTTGCTTTTGTTACTACCCCGTGTTTTCATGTGAGTGTGTGTGAGACAAAAATAAAAAGCTACGGATTAAAAAAAATGTTGGTATGGTCTTCAAAGCCACTTGCCCAGGCCCTAGAGTAAAAGTACATTCATCTTCAAAGCTCCATAGATATAAGTGATTACATCACACTACATCTGCAGTGTAAATATAGCAGATTATGATTATGTCTGAACCACGTAACTCTACACCATCCTTACATTTCCTTACAGACGGGAATGTTTGTCCTCTAGTGACGACCTCAGTCATGCCATTGTGGCACTTGGCATACCACTACTGTGTGTGTGTGTGTGTGTGTGTGCTTGTGTGATTCATGCACTACTATTCCCAGTCTGACCCTGAGGTCACATAACTCTCTCTGTGTGTGTGTTTGTTGGGGGTGCATGAACTTCGGTCCACTATGACACAGCCCAGGCACAAACCCAAGACACACACACACGCGCACACACACACACACACACACACACACACACACACACACACACACACACACACACAAACATTTAAAATGCATTCTCACCAGAATGACGTGCTGAATGACGTGGGTAAACTACCACCTCCAGTTAGTGACTGTCAACAAATACAATGACAAATAAAAATCAAAAAAGTTAATTCCTACCCAAAATAACCTGTATTCATGTTTTTGCTTCTTTAAAAGAGTCTATCTTTAACTTACCTTGAATTATACTTGCACAGTTGTGTAGTTTATGTCAGATTTCTGAGTTTAGGTGAGTTTACCTTCCCCCGATACTCACACACACACACACACACACACACACACACACATTTACACACATTTCCCACAATGCCTCTGACCTCTCAGCTTACCGGAACTGAGTCAGGAACATTGGGGCGGTCAGAGGCTGTAAATTAGGAATTCCACATCTGAACCACACGACTCAGCTATTAGTGCTTCATGGAGCGTGAATTTGTGTGCCTTTGCTCTTAAAATGCTCCTCCCAGTTAGTGAGGCTGCTTCTCGTGTACAAACAGATCCCCCCCCCCCCCTTTTTTCTCTCTCCCTCTCTCTTGGGGTTCATTATTCCAAACTTTTAGACAATCACATCTTCATTTATCTTGGATTAGATTACTAATATCTGTTAGTGAAGTAAGTGTTATTTCAACAAAAGATTTCAGCGTTCCAAACACAATACATCTTAATGTGCAGCTGTCAAGATAATAGGCATTACAAGATGTGGGGTCAGGCAGTGGGTGCTCTGGTATGGAGATGAATGAGCTCAAAGAGAGGTATTGAATGAGCTCAAAGAGAGGTTTAAAAACTTAAAAAGATTAATCACAGTCACTTGACGTACAAGGACATCATTAACAGGAAAATCATCCTAAATCTAAATCTGTTCCCTGTGTATTTATGGATACAGATAGTTATTTCAGCCTTTTAGCTCTCTGACATGTTACAAAGTGCTGGAAGCTGAACAAAGTCAGATCAGTTTCATTTTTTTAAACTTTTTATTTGGTGACATCTTTGGTGTAGCAATTAGTTGATAATAATAATCTGTCGTTTAACAGAAAATTAATCCAAGCAAAAATGCCAAACATTTGATAGTTTCCGCCTCTCAAATGGGATGATTTGATGCTTGTCTGTGTTTTATATTATTGAAAATTTAATTGTCTACGTGTTTAGGACAGTAAATGAATAACGAGTCACTACTGTGCTTTTTCAATCTGCAACAGAGAGTAACAAATCCAACTCTTATTTAGGAAGATATGAAAATGTCACAGATTATTGCTTAAAATTCTTCCAAAAACATTGTGACTATAGCAATTGCATCCAGCTGCCGGAGATCTCCTCACATTTAATGGTTGGAAAAATACAGTCAAACTAACAGTCATACATGTCTGAGCTTGACAGCACATGGAACGCACAAAGAAGGCCGGAGACATGATGACAATTGTTCGCATTTCATTACATTTTTGTTTCATTGCTAGTAAAGAGTATTATCCTCTGCAGCTTGCTGCCATATGACAGTTGGCAGTTAAGTTATATATGACTGTTTTACTGTGGATGTCTTGGTTTGATGATGGAGGATTTGATTGGTAGTTTCTTCTTATTTATGTCAGCCAAAACCATACGACCAGTCAGAGGCAGGCCTGGAAATAGCAGGGACATGTGTGTGTGTGTGTGTGTGTGTGTGTGTAATAATGGAAAATTGTTATCATATGTTACTTAGTGTGTCTGTGAAGGTGAAACATACCCACTGGGACACCCACCCTCCTCCTTTCCTCCTCCCCTCCTCGGCCCTCTGCCTCCCTGTGTGGCTCAAATGTCCACAGGCCAGTGTGTTTCTGGAATGAGCGATCGCAGAGAGTAGCCTGCTCACTGTCCGGCTGCTCAAGGATAATCTTCAAAATCGAAGCGATGTGGACATGTGTTGTGCAAGATCAAAACGGCCCCGGTGACAAATCAGAAAAAGCTTCAAGAACATATTAAGCAGATGTTCGCAAATGAATCTAACATTATACAGAGACCGTTGTTCAGGTTTAAGGTTCATGTGCAAGCTCTTACTAACTCACTCCTGGACTTGAAATCATTTACCGAGGGTTTAGTCTGATGCAATTGCTGAGCGATCATAGAACTGCACATTGTTATTTTTTTTTTATTGAATTTCAAATGGCCAGGCGTATAAAAATGTTCCAGTTCTTTCCAAATATTTCACCACTTTAAAAACTCTGAGTGGCCTCTCACTTCCCAGTGTCATTGTTGCTGGCTTTTGAACATGTAAATCTGAGTGCTGCCTAAGGCAATATTACATAAATCAAAAGAGAGCTGCCTTTGTTGAAATTGGCCTCCGTGTTGACACTCCCACACTAATACTCTTTTTCGTTCTTTTTTTTTTTGTCTTTCTTCCTCAATGACAGTTTGACACTTATAACTGATCTTTCTTTTCTTTTCTTGGGTGTGCTTGGATTGCTGTGTGTGTGTGTGTGTGTGTGTGTGTGTGTGTGTGTGTGTGTGTGTGCGTGTGCGTGCTATCTTCAGGTAACGCCAGACAGCAAGGCGGCCCAAGGTGACCTGTGTCCAGGCGACACCATCCTGGCTATCAACGGTGACAGCACAGAGCACATGACACACATGGAGGCTCAGAACAGGATCAAAACCTGCATCCAGCAGCTCACACTCAACATCAGCAGGTATGGGAACATGAGACTGTCCTTACCAGAAAAACAACCCTTAGAATGATCTACAGTATGTTTATATTTTCCTGACAAGCGGCCTCTTGGGGTTTTGTTGGCGTGATTTTGCTATAGCACCACAAACCCACTTATGGAGGAGGTCAGGATGGAGTTGTTAGTGTTATACGCCTGAGACCTTGGTTCTTGATCAGTGTTGGTTTCTTTAAATTAAGATCAAAATCTTTCCCTAACTTCAAACAAGTACAACTTTAAGTTGTCTTAAGGAGGAACTCCAGTGATTTTAAACGTCAAAGTCTGTTTACAGGCCTTAAGGAGTACTACTGCATACTGTATGTGAAAAAAGTTGTATAATGCCTTTTGTGCCTCCAGAGGGAGCTGCGCAAAATCTGATAAATTGCCTCAGGTGATGTCACTTGAGTCAGCATCAGTTGGGTCTGAAGACTACAAGTTTGAAAATTAAAAAAATCTGGGGGTGTGGAGTTAGAAAGAAGTGAGCTTACCAGACCTCTGTAGCCCGCTCCTCACCTCTGCTTGAGGCCAGCAGCTTAAGGCACCATTAGCCGCTACTAGCATAACACACCCGAATCTCTGACCGAGCTGCCTGTGGTCGAGTTGCATTGTGGGTAATGTAGGCTACAGGTTCTGACAAGGAAGAGGAATGCGTGGAATAAAAAAAGATGATACCTCTGGTTCTGCTGCATCAATATTGATTTGTCCATCATGACTCCGACAGTGTTAAAGGAGTGCAATGCTAAATCGTTGAAGTACTCTTTTAACCAAACCTTAACCATAGAGGTGGCAGATCAGAAAAAGCTCACGCAGACAATTTTTGTAATGATCATATGGGACATTGTGGACACACACACACACAGAGGAAAAAACCCAAATGCACTGCACTGTATATGTTTATATTTAAAATCTTCGTTTACTGTATGTTTACTGTAATTGCTTACAGACTTATGATTTATGAGCGCTTGTTTCTTCAGAATATGTATAGTGTATTCAGCCCATTTTCCATAGAGGATGACTAATGGGAATTATGACGTTCAGAATAATTGGATATCAGGAAATTTTAAACATTAGTCACTTGCTAATCAGTCATCACTGCTTTGACCCTCAGCACAGACTGCTTATGGTTTTTGCTCTTAGGCTCATTAAGTGAATTGAGTTGAAAAACTTGATAGATTTTTTATGACTAAGGTCATTTACTGCCTCTCGTCCAGGAAAACATATTGTTTCAGTTTCTGGTGGGTCTGTTCAGCTTGGCAGAGTCGAGTCATAGGGACAGATGACAGGTTTACGACAGTTTAAATGATCGACTCTCCGCTCCTATAGAGCGCTGTCAAAGTCAATGAGGCTTGTACATACAGTGAGTCAGACAGTGACCTTTAGAAATTGACTTCACAGGTCGATATTGTGCATTTTACCAGCTCATGAAGTGGAAAATTATCTTCCACTCTTCAGCATCATTTTTAGACCTAGTATGTGAGGATGGATGATTTGGCTTTAAGCAGAGGACAGGAGCAACATCTTTCTGTCAACATAGCAGAGCGGAAATCTTCCGTCTAAACAGTTAATGACAGGGGGGGGGGGGATAACCAAGGAAAAACTGAAATGTCAGTTGCTTCCCACATTTCTATTAGATGGTTACTTTGGGTTGCCAGAGTACTGGAAAGTGCACAGCGAATCTGGCAACCTATGAATCCTGTCCTCTCAGATGAAGAACACTGTGTGGTTTCAGCCTCGGTTACAAGTGACAACTGCCAACTGGTGCTTCAGCTCTCTCCTTTTAGGGCAGCAGGCAACACAGTCTCTCTCCCCTCTAATGGTTTGGAGCGTGAAGTTGACTTGCAGATGCAGTGGAAATAAGAATCACTCCCGGAGTAATCGGACCCGTCAGATAAGCAAAGATTCACACATGCAGGCATTCCAAATTCAGAGAGAGAAGCACTTTTTTCTCTCTCTCTGCACTGTATTTGTGTTTTATAGTATGCACTCTAGCGTGCAACAGCCCTCCCTTTCCCCCCAGCCAGTAGTAGAAACCATTCATCCATATATCAAGCTGAGCGGCTGAGCGTTAAGTGGTTTGTCCACATAGGGATAGTAAATTTATTTAAGGATACATAAAGTAGTATTCAGTGCAAAGACCGGGGGAGCTCCTCTACAGCTGCAGGAGCGCAAAAAAAGGCCACTCCCACATTTAAAACCACTTGCACCCTAATGTACCCAAATTCAGCTTAGATTTCCCTTTAAGTAGTCAAAGTTGTTAAACACATTACTGAATGTAAGAAGTAATTTAGTGTGATAAAAAGCAGTAGCGCTTTAGAGTGATGGATTTGCAGCGTAGAACTGATTCCATTAGCTGATCTTTTGCGTCACATTAATTCTGTATCTGCGTGTTTTGCCACTTTATAAGAGCTCTATCACATTCATACCGACTGACATATTCAAATCTAACATGCCATTTTTTATGGCTACTCCCAAGTGGAAAATTGAAGATTTCAAGAGCATCATATTTCACACATTTTCCATGTTGGACATATTTGGTGTTTTTGGAAACCCTTGGATCTTGACCATAATTTCAACTGATGTAATGCAGGTTTGATCAATGCTTGTCAACAAGACTCTGTAATGGGTGGGGTTGAAGAGGTTAAAATTATTTAGGTGTTTGACATAGTGTCCCTGTTTGAATAAGGTACCCCATTCTTGATGTGTTAATCCTAAAAAACATTTTTTTGTCAATTAAAATCCATTCAAATACAGTGACTTTAGGTCTACCGTAAAGACATGCAGGCAAAATGCTTTTGACTGTATGACTGAATGACTTTTCCATGATTTCAACACAGATATTCAACACTCATTAAGGTCTTTTAACTACTTTATTTAGTTGAAAGTGATTCCTGTAAATTATAACCACGAGTAAACCACCGTGCTGTTCATTAATCCTCCTTAATTTCTCCATTTAAACTGACAAGATAACAACGCATCAGAGGCAGAACAGGGCTGGCTGCTGGTATGTGACCTTTCTGCAGTATATTGGTTGAATAATTACAGTCTGAACAGCCCTGCTGCTGGACGGGAGGAGGGTCTGAGAGATAGGCATGCATCTTTGGCTCCAGAGCACGGAGCTGAAATTAACTGCTGGTGAAGGGGAGGGAAGACAGAGCGACAGGGGTTCAAGCAGAAGATTATTTGGTCAAAAAGACAAGACAGCAGACAAAGAAAGTGTTTTTAAAAAGGGGTGGCTAAAAGAAGGTGGAAAATATGAGAAAAAAGGGAAAGATAACAATGGTGGACAGAGAGAATGGCCGAGACCAAGACGGAGAGAGGGAAGTTGAAGCCAAGTAGAGGAGCGGTGAATCACAAAGACCAAGTGAGAAATCCACATGGGCTCTTCTCTGCCTAGAATGCTGTTTTACAGCCAACATTTTCTGCTAGTTGCTTTGCTGGAAATTCAATTACACAGACAACGCAGTGAAGCTCAGAGCTGAGTTTCTCTCCCTGAGGTAGAGGACATATGGCACCACGAGTTTTGAAATAATCTTTGAATATTCCTGCTGGATATTACGGAAAAAAGGAGACAAAGGGGCGTGACTTTTTTTACACATTCTCCCAAGTCAAATATAAATCAAGGCTGGGTATGGGTAAAGTCTCATATCAATGTTTTCCAAAGCAATTCTTTTCAACCTAAAGCCAGATGATTAAAGCATTACATTTAGTGTCCCAAACACCTAGTGTGAGGTAACTTTTTTTCCCAGGAAGAATGCTGCTCAAGGAAGTCCTGCTAATAAACAGCAACGGTCATTATGACTGAGCCGACAAACAAAATAAAGCCGCCCACATAAGCGCAAACTTCATCGACAGGATAAAAGAGGTCACAGTTTTGGCTGCAAATTAACCACCAAAATCAAAAGGAAAATCGTAAAATACATATGTGAAAAAGGCAAAATACAAAGCAACTGTTGGGCAGGCTTCGAAATTTTCAAAACTCTGTTCTCTGGTTGGTGAATAAGGTCCAAACCCTATGTTATTAATTATCCAAACAATGGGGACGTCATGTTCATATGTAAAAGATGAGTACTTGTTTTATTTATTATTGTGGGTTTATTGGAAACATTCCTCAGTTGTGGGCTACAGGAATAGGTGAGGATTATTTGATTGCCACCATTGATTCTGGAGTGAAAAAAAAAACAGGAGTGACTCGAAGAACCCATGCTGACTCAATAGAAAATAATATTTTAGAGGACAACAGTACTCAGACCTCATTAAAAGACTACGCCATAAAATACAAACAGTCACAGAGTCATAGAGGGAGAAACAGGAGACCTGTAATTTTGTGCTGCTGCCGATGGACAAATATATGAGTCTACACGTCTTCTGTGAACCAAAATTACAGTACACTGGATGCATCTGAGCTTGAGGTCTTGTGTAAAACAAGAATGTTCCTTTGTAATGTCTCAGCATTTATTACTTTCATAACCCCCGTTTTTCATAATTCCTATTATGGAGCATTTTTAAGAGCGCTCTGCATCTGGAGGTTTCTGGTAAGGTGCCCCGGGAAGCTCATGAAAGCTAAATAAGTAATAAAGAGGCTTCATGAAAATTGGGCCGGCAGCTGTAGTTGTTGTTTTTTCCGCAAAGAATACTGTCACTAAAGGAACATTTAACCTTCGAATGTGCATATATTTTTGGATGTCATTAATCTGTGCTTCCCAGAATGTATTTTGGTTGTGATTAACTGCTCTGTCTTGTTTACTTTTACTACTACAGATTGTGATTTCTTACATTTTCCAAGATATCTTTCAATAACCCCAGGAAAATGTGTCTGAACTGCCTACATTCAGGTCTGATTTTTATGTCATACACTTAATAAAAACTCATGTTGGAGCTGCATTGCATTCTGGTGAACTGAGGCTAAGGAGAGTACAGCACTTAGAATTTAATGTGATATTTTTCTGTGTAATTCAAGGCTATTGCTCTTTGATTTTGGGGGACTGATTCCAAAACACATTTGTTGTAAATAGTTTATTTTTAGCTATGGTAGTGGCATTAGAGCCATGCTAATGTCAGTCAATCGGTCCACCACTTTGGTCCAGACTGAAATGTCTCAACATCTATTGGATGGATTAACACCAGCTTTTGTACAGGCCTACATGATTCCCAGACAATGATTCCTTTGGACTTTGGTGATTCTCTGATTTTTCCTCTAGCGCCACCATGAAGTTGAGATTTGTGGTTTTGAGTGAAATGTCTTGACTATCGGATGGATTACTATAAAATTTGGTACAGACTATTGATGTCCCCCTCAGGATGAATTTGGTGATCCTCTGACTCTTCATCTAGCGCCATCATCAGGTTAAAATTTGTCCAATACTTTGGTTTAAATAACTTCAAAAGTAATGACATTCCCATCAGCCTCAGCTGTACTTTGTGTTTAAACGGTAGCATGCTAACACGCTAAACTAAGAAGGTGAACAAGGTAAACATTATACCTGCTAAACGTCAGCATGTTAACAGTCTCATTGTGAGCATGGGAACTTGCTGACGTTAGCATTTAACTAAAAGCAACAGTTGTGCTAGCATAGCTGTAGATTCTTAGCCTTGTTTTGTTAAATTGAATTCCATTACCCGTGTTTAAAATATCTCACAACCATATAGTGTCTGGCCAACATGAAACCCAACATAAGGAGTCTTAGTAAGGTGTTGGGCCACATAAAGCATCCAGTACAGCTTCAGTGCTCCTTGGCATAGATCCTCCAAGTCTCCTAAACTCTACTGGAGGGATGAACGCCATTCTTCCAAAAGATATAGGCCTACCCTCATTTGGTGTTCCTATGATGATGGTGGAGAGCGCTGTCTAAAACAAATGTGTCATAGGTATTCAATTGTGTTGAGATCCGGTGACTATGAAGGCCATAGCGAATGATTCACATGATTTTCAAACTTATCCAACCAGTCAGTGACCCCTCCTGCCCTGGAAGCATCTTCACATATTATGTTTCTACAGTCATTTATTTAGTTCTTTCCATTAATTTATCACCCGTCTATATACCACCACAGAAGAGAACTGATGCAGAAATGGAAGGTACAGTACATTACCAATAATAATAAATATTTTTTGAATGAATTGGGGAGAAAACAGAATGAATAAGAGGGAAAGAAGGCAAGACAAGGAAACAAAAAGTAGTCTTAGGTCACCACTTTACCACAGCTTTCCATTTTCCATCAGGCCTCCCTACTGATGCAGACCTGTCAACGCTCCACTGTGAGGTGAAACACCCTTGCTAGTTTCTGTTAGTTCTGTTGGCATCAGTGATCAAATGGAGCTGTGTCGTCTCGCTGGGGAGGGAAAATGGCTGCCACTCCCGCCACACACACAGATACGCCGTCCAAGTTCACTGTAATGTCAGAGGACCTGGACAGACACACAGGGCCCATATTGGAGTGTGTCATGTCTGCTTGGCTTGGCCCGTATATCCTCAGACCTAAACAGAGTCTTTGAATACATGAACCAGCTGTGGAGGAAACCTTCTCCTCTCTCTTCCATTTTCTCCTCCTTGTTCTTCTTTTCATCCTCTTCCTTTGACCTC